>LOJH01010227.1:6262-27650 GCA_001685095.1 Ellobius talpinus
AAGGCTGCAACTCCTGAAGGTTCCTAAACACTGCCGCCAACTGGAGACCAAGCACTTAAATGCTTGAGCCAATGGGAGACATTTCTCATTCAAACCACAACTGAGTGTTAATAGTTCTGTCTTTTATTCTGAACCAGTTTAAATTTCTTGGAGAAAAGGCATAGTATAGTTGCTTTCTTTAAATACAGCCTTGAACTGGTGAGATGGCTCAGTCAGTCATAAAGGTACCTGTCACCAAGCCTGACAACCTGAGTTCCACCCTCAGGACACACATGTTAGAAGGAGAGAAGTGACAACACACAATGCCCTCTAGTCTCCACATGTATGTCCAAGGACGTGCACACATCCCCTATAAACACACTTACAAGTAAGTAAATAAATGTAAATAATAAGAACATTAAAATACAGCCTCTCTAAAACCTGGAATTTCATGCTCTCTCAATCAGCAAATTTAATAATAATAATAATAATGATGATGATAATGATAATAATAATAATATATCTCATCTTTATATAACAATCCATGGTGACTAAATGCTATGCCACAGTGGTAAGAACATGAGATTTGTCATCAGGCTGAGTTGTGGTGGATCCCTGAAGACAAATGTGGATAGTGAACCTTAGGTTACCTTCCATACACAATGGGTCATTAGTTCCCGATCACCAGGCTCAATGTTGGTTACATCCATGAAAACCAAAACTAGCAAATCCTCCCAAACAGATATCCCAGCTTCCCCAGGCTCAAGTTCCCTTTTCTGAAGAGCAGCAGCACCACCTCAGTCCTAGCTGGAGGCAGCACACACCTAGCCCTGGTGTGAGGGGACCCTTCTCCACACCAGGGACCAGGCAGTGGGACCACAAGTCCTTCGTTCCTGGGTCTACTTTGAAGGGAACTTTTGTTGCTTTGATTTTTGCTTGTAAAACACAAACAGGGTGAGACTCCTCTAGCAATTGCTTCTGTCCGTGAACTTCCATGAAGCACACCCACTTGTCAACAACAGGAGGCAATGTCCTTCACTGTTGGGAAGTGGGGCCATCAAAAGGGTTCCCTGCTCAAACTCAGCTTCATCCCAAATCCTTCTTCTGTCTTTCTGGTGTCTTGATAACAAGCTTCCATGGAACTGAGTGAGCCTGGCCACACTTTTCCCTTTACTCTCTTCAGTCCCTGCCGTTCCTCACCCTTGGCTCAGAAGTTGCCCAGGGTCCTAGACCCTATTAGCCTCTGAGAACCAATAAAGTCACATTAGTATAAATAAACGCACCGCCCCTGACCTGCTAGGAGAGCCTTCAAGACTAGAGTTAGCCTGCACCTCCCAGCCCCCTCAGTGGTCTCTTTCTTTTGGGACAAGACCCTTTCAAAGCTCTTAATGTCTGCTCCACGCTGTATTAGCAACTTTTGCATTGTTGTGATAGACGACCTGAGCAAAGCAACTCATGGGAGGAGGGGTTTGTTTGAGCCTGTAGTTTAGAGGCTGCAGCCCACTTGGGCAAAGCATCATAGCAGCAGTGTGCTGAAGAGTTCTCCAGCTCATTGCAGACAAGCAGCAGAAGAGGAATTTACATCACAGGGAAACAGTGGAAAGACACAAAAAGAGGAGTAGGGCAAGACACAGCTCCAGGCATCAACCCCAAGTAACCTCCAGCTGTGCCACATCTTGAAAACTTTCTATCTCCTTCCAAAACAGCACCTGTCATGGGAGGTATTCAAAATGCATCCAAAACACAAGCCTGCAGGGGTATTTTATGACTGCATTTTAAAAGCTTTTTTGAAAAAATTGTACATGTTTGTGGAGTGTGACATGACATTTCAGTATACAAATACAATATGTAGTGATGATCAAATAAAGTTATTAGTACATCCCTTCACCTCAAACACTTACCACTTCTTCATGTTGTACACACTCAAAAACCTCTCTACTAGCTCCTTCAAAATATTCGCTGAACCATTGATATAATTACCATACTGTGCTATAGAATCCCTCCTGCCCAGCTGTACCCTCTTCCTCCCCACTAGCCACTCTTCCTCCCAGCCCCTCTTCGTCACTATTCTCCATCCTCCTGTGAAATCGCCTTCTTAAAGATTCTATATGTAAGTGGGAGCAGGTGGGGTTTGGGGATTTTTTGGCTTTCCAAGCCTGGCTTATCCCACTTAGCACAATACCCTCCAGAAATCTGAGCCACGGGATTCTTTAAGAGAAATCTCACCCAAAAGTCCGAAAACAGAATTTAAAAATAGAGTTGTCCCTTGACGGTTTCGTTTTAGGTCTTTTTTTTTTCAGCTTTTCGGACCTCTAAAAAACATTTTAAGCAAGAACGTGGAACTGGTTGGATTGCAGTGAGGGACCAAGAGCCTCACCCTGACTCGGTCTGATCCTTCACTGGGCAGTGAGGATTTAACACTGGTCTGCAAAAACCTAAGTCTTGGTGAGCAGAGTTTAAAAGCTGTTATTCACCAAAAGTATTGGAGAGCCAGGGGCAAGGAAAGCAGTCTTACACATGCTTTGAGACTCACATTCTCTAGGACAGATTGGATGTGGGAGTCACAAGAGAGAACAAAGGTATCTCTGGTTTCCAAGTTTAGATGATGAAGAAGATTAAGTTGCCACCCATAGAAAGGGTTCTCAAGAAGAGAAGGAAATGCTCTACCTGGTTCAGAGCATTCTGTGTAATTCGTTTGCTCTAATTTAGCCCGTCTCTCTTTGCAGCATCCTAAAAGTGTGTGTCCATCCTGGAGAGAGGAGGTCACCTCCCAGAGGGAAACTAGGACCAAACAATGGCCCTGTCATTCCTCATGAGTGAGCAGCCAGGATGCACAGAACACAAAAGTCCATGCCAGTTGCAAGGGAGTAAGACCCTAGGGCTATGAGGTCTACTTACCCCATCATAGGCAAATGGTAAAACTCGTTCTTCCAAATTAAAAGGATTTCTCTCTGCGAGCTAAGCATGTCTTGGGACATGGACTGGCAGTATTGTGATCGGGCTGAGCACCATTAGAGCAGAGAGTTAGTGAATGTTGACTGAGGGCCTGTTACATCAGGGTAGACCTAGAGAAGTGAAATCTCTGGCTCCTCTTAGCAGGCGCCATGTGTTCTCCTGAATGAGTCCATTTGTTTATCTCCGAGTGCCCCACACAGACAGTGACTTCAGGCAGCCATGACCAGGGACTCTGTGCTCCATGACCCAAGCTGGATACACTTGGCTGCCACAGTTCCAAAGTTGCTCCAGGAAGTCCTTCTGGTGCCAATCTTCTTTCTCCCTCTGTTTGTCACTGGATCACCAGGGAAGGCAGATGGTGCCCTGCAAACACATCTATAAACCAGGCAAATGTGACTTGTGTTGATAATGGAAAGCCGACATCGGGCACGGCATCACCAGGGACCACTCAGTGGATGGTAGCGGGGAGGAAAGCAAACTTCTGCTCAACCCAGAGGAAACCTCAGTGGCTGAGTACGGTCCACAGCCTCTGTACACCTAGGTGGGAGCACTCCTTCCCCTCAGCATCAGCTGTAACCCCGTTTTCACATCTTTTAAAGGGGAATATGATGAGTCTCTCCTAAGCCTGAATACAAACATAAAGAGAGAGGCACGTGGGTATGTCAATGCATACCCAGTAAGTATCGACTGATCCCCTTGCCCAGGATTAAGAGGTGCACTATCACATGACTTTTCACCTAGAATTTTAACACCCTGGTCAGTTACAATGGGGTTCAGTATGGGTTGCGGGGAGATTTTTCTGCTGTTCCTGTTGGTTTTGGTTTTGGTTTTGCGAGACAGGGTTGCACTATGTAACCTTGGCTGGCCTAGAACTCGCTGTGTAGACCAGGCTGGTCACAAACTTACAGAGATCCACCTGCCTCCACCTCTGAGTGCTGGGATTAGAGGTGCATGTCACCACACCCTGCTGGAGGAGACTATTTTACTCACGCTAAAGTCACTTTCATGGCTCAGTCGGAAGTAGGAAGCCTAACATCCCATCACTCATGCTCTCTACCGGCATCCATGGGTACCTCTCTATCTGAAATATCACACTGTGTGGTGAGGAATTCTAATGCACAGACAGTATCCACTGTGGCAAGGTTCCAGGAGGGGGACACTGAACAGGCTACATGGCCTCTTCGACCAAGAGTTTCCTTTCATTCTGCTTCTGGGATTATCTAAGGGATTGGAAGATCTTTAAACCGCTCCATGCTGTTTGTCCACGCATGATGCCAGACCTGCTCCAGAGAACACACCCTGCCAAGCAGGGTGCTGCTTACCAAAACACGATCTTTTTAATCTTCTCTCTCCATTTCCACTTTATTTCCTAACCAAGAAATGCACAGTCCCAAGAGAAAAATCAGCTTCCCTTTCTCTCTCTATCCCTCTCTGTCTGCCTCCACCCCCATCTCCCTCAGACTTCTTCTTACCCTCCCTTCCCTCTCCTCTCTCCCCACCCCCTCAGCTTTTATCATTTTAAGCTGCACGCATGCCATTCTTCAGGGGATTAAAGTCAAATTTAGTCTTCTGCAATTGTGATTACCTACCCCTTGGCTTATGAGATGCATTTGCCTGCATTTGTAATGCATCAATAACTTCCACTCTCCTCTGCTGGAAAACAATGCATTATATGAAATAGCCTGTGTCTAGCCTTGTATTGAAACAGACGATAAATTAGGACTTCCAGCTCTTGGTTTTCTACTGATCCCTAGACCTGCCAGTTACATGCCTGTCCGCCCCGCTGAACATTCTCTCTGAAGCTGAGGATGCACAAAGCCCTTGTTCACCGGCCCTCCTGTCTCCATCACTGCTGCCGGCTGTCAGCTTCACACCACCAAGCAGACTATTTGGCAGGATGAGGTGCAGAAATAGGCAATGGTTTGAATATGTAGTTTTCAGCACACACAGTCCCCCACACAGACACACATACACATGCTTCCCCCCCCTTTTTTTAAACACACACTCAGAGTCTGTCTTACAACATTTTACAAACTTAGGTACTTGGCATGGGGAGATTCTGGTCCAAATCACAAGGGCCCGCCTGATCCTCCAGCCCACGGGTTAGAAGCTGAGAAAGGGAACACAGTATAATCAACTGGCAATGCCAACCTGATCCATAGCAGGCCCTGCTTAGTCCTAGATAGATGATATGACTTTGGAGGTATATCCTGCTGGGAATGGGTCCTGAGACCTGAGATCTGCCAAATGTCCCAAGGGTCAACATTGTCCTGCCAGGACCTGTGGACAGTCCTAGAGGGAATGGCAGAACCCTGGAAAGAGGAATCTAGCTGACAGAATCTCGTCAGAGGAATGAAAAGTCCACCATCAATCTGGCTGCCCAGTCATTTTTCTTGTTTAGAGACAAAGTCACTTGTATTCACGCTGTTCTCAAACTCGCTATGTGCAGAGGAGGGCTTTACGCTTCTGACCCTCTTGCTTCCACCTCCCTCCCGAGTGCTGGCATTATAAGCCTGCACCACCAGTTCTGGTTTCTGCAGAGCTGGGATCAAACTGAGAACTTCGAGTATGCTAGGCAAGCACTCTACCAGCTGAGCCACACCCTCCGTCCATCACTGCCCAATGGCTGAATCACCCAGCAGGGTTTATCATCTTTGGTACTACTAGCCTTTTTACCAGGTTTCTCTTTGCTGTGAGGGCATCCTGTACATTTGTAGGATAGTCCCCCAGCAGCCCTGGCCTTTACCTACCAGATGCCAGTAGCATCTTCCTCAAGTCATGAGAATCAAAACTTATCTCCAAGGGGCTGGTGAGATGGCTCTGCAGTTAAGAGCACTTTCTATTCTTCCAGAGAACCCAAGTTCACTCCCAGTACCCACATCAGAAGGCTCACAGCCTTCTGTAACTCCAGAGCCAGGGGATCTGATGTTTCTGGTCTCCACAGACACTAGCACTCATGTTCATATACCCACATGCGGTCACGTACATAGTTTCATATAATTAAAAAATAATAAATATTTTAATTAAAAAATATCTTCAGACACTATGGAAAAGCCCTTGCAGGGCACAACTGCCCCACAATAGCAGAGATGTATCTAGTGTCAATCAGCACACAGTCACAGCACTTCAGAACCAATAAGGACAGAGAGTTCCCCTCATCCAGGGGCTAGAAATCCAAGATCAAGACGGTGGCTTACTCTGAGGCCTTTCCTGGCTTGCAGATGGCTACCCTCTTGATGTTTCTTTGTGTGGCCCTTCTGTCATTCGGGTGCACCAATGTGTCTCGCCCTCTCCTTGAAAGAACACTAATCTCACTACATTGATTCTCCCCCTGACGGCATTGCTTTAACTTAACCTCTGTACAGACTTCTCTGCTTACACAAGCCCATTTGGACATACCAGGGGTTGGGAAATCAACCGACAAACTGGGGAGAGGGGAGGGTAACACAGCTTAGCCCATCACAGAGAGGGAAGACAAAAAGGCAGAAGGAGGGATTTGGTCATGGAGCGGTCACACTCCTCTCAGGCCCACATCACTGTGAAGAATCAGTAGCTTGTGACAGACTCTGGCAGCCTGTCCCTTATTTGGAGGGCTGGTGGCAAGCATAGATCTTGTAAAGGCATATTCCAGGCAAGTCGAAAGTGACACGTTCTATCTTTCAGAAAGACTGACTATTAAAATTCATCTCTTGGGGCTTATTGGGAAACCACACTTTCTAAACTGGGGTCGCGTGACTGTTTTAGACTAAAATCCAAGCAGCCTGATAGTTGTTAGAATTAAAAACAGTAATTTTCACATCAGGCAGACAGGACCTCTGACCTCTAGTCTTGTATGAACGTTGAGAGTTTAAACATAACTAGCAAAGTGAGTAGATTTTCCTCACCGTGAAGGAGTTCTGAGCTACTATCTGATTTAAATCCTCATCTTAGTCAAGTGTGGGGACACTTGGGGCTACCACACAAATCCACATGGAAGACAGAATGGGCTGGGCTAAAAATGCACAGGGGACCTAGGAAAAGAACTCCCAAGAACTGATTTCAATCCCCACATTTATGTTCGTCTGGTTCTTATCGAGTTTGAACGCCAAAGCAGTCTTCTTGGACCAGTGCCTTGGGTGGTAGGGAGTCTACTCTTTGGCCTTAGATTTGGCAACAACTCTGAAAATCTAGGGTATACAGTCAAGAGAAGGTCACCAAGTCATCCATCCTTCACAGACAAAACAGATCAAACCCGAAGCCCACGCAGGAGACTGGGTTCTCTGAAGCAGACTTTGTCTTTGTCTTAAAGAACAGAATGGTGTCAAGTTAGATCATGCTGTTCAACACAGTATTTGTGGGCCTCCTCACGGCTGTCTTAAGACAGTTTATGGACAGTCTGAGGACACTTTTTTCCACAGACCGCCACATGGAGGGATTGGCAAGCTTCAAAAAGCTCACAACACAAATACAAACTCAGGAGATTAGAGGCTAGAGAGATGATAGAACACTATATAATCCAGCACTGAAGACAGGTGAGTCCCTAGGGCTTGCTCAATAGCCAGTCTAGGCTGTGCTGTGAGCTACAAGTTGGTAGGAGATTCCATTTCAAAGAAAAGGGGGCACCAGCTGAGGAACAACACCCAAAGTCACCATCTTGTCTCCACATGTATGTTCTCTCTGTCTCTCTATCTCCGTCTGTGTCTGCCTGTCTCTCTGTCTCTGACTCTCTGTCTCTCTGTCTCTCTGTGTCTGTCTATCTCTCTGTCTGTCTCTGTGTCTGTCTGTCTCTCTGTCTGTCTCTGTCTCTCTCTCTGTCTCTCTCTCTCTCTGTCTCTCTCTCTCTCTCTCATGCATACACACAAAGGCTTGAAAAATCCCAAGTCTGTTCTCATTTGGATTTCTAAGTCTGAAAATTCAAGATATGAACTTCTCCTACAGATGCTTCTCTTCACTGGGAAGACTCCTTAACACAAGGAAAAAGAGTATTTAAGAAGCAGAAATAAAACTATGGTCTATGTAGATCACTAGCTCTTGCAGAAAGTGTTTGTTTATTTTTAAATCCTTTCTATTTCTAGAAAGTACAAAGCACTATGAAATGAAAGCACTTCCTGGGGTTTGCCTAGCCAAAGGCACAAAACCCTTCTTCCTGAGGAAGGAATGGGTCTCCAGCAGGACTCAGAATCCACATGCATAAACCTGGAACAGAGCAGTGAGGGTGTGTGTCTGATCTGGCGGCGGTCACAAACTGTTGGCTTCAAGCTTGTGACAAGTAATCACAGAAACTGAGCCACTTGGGCTAGAAAGATGGCTCGGGGGTTAGGGGCATGTGCTGCTCCTCCAGAGGACACGTGTGCAGTTCCCAACACCCACGTCAGGTGGTTCTCAGCCGCTTGAGGCAGATTCAATGAGGATACCAGCATTCGTGTGCACGCACCCCTGAAAATGCACACATGCATATACATAATTAGATAATAAATAATTTTTAAAAATTAAAAAGAAAAGAAAGAAGAAATTGAATCTTAAAACATGAATCACAGTCTGGTCTGATGGTCTTGCTTCTGCTAACACTGACAATAAAAATGTGAGGGTCGAATCCTGTACATCTAATTATTTAATGTTACCATATTTTACAAACCTATGAGCTCACAATGGCCTGATAATGTCATTTTACTTTTACAGTCTTTCGCTAGATGTCAGAGAGGAACTGGTCTGCAGGAAGGGTAAGTATGGGTTTAATAACAACAGTAGCTGCTATAATTGTGTTGTTTATTGGACATGCATTCTGCTCTTACAACAACATGAACGCTTATTTCTCACGGCGGCTCTGTAAAGCAGGAACTGCCATTGCTCTGATTTCACAGGTGAGGAAACTGAGGCACAGGAAGATGAATTGCTTTCCCAGTAATGTACAACTGACAGGTCACAGGGCTAAGATGAGAATACAGGCACCTTGGCCCAACTCCTTGCTAGCAGTCACCTCTAGCAATCGCCATAGACTCTGCCTTAAAACCTAAAACAAGCCAATTCTTATGTAAGCGGTAAAGTATTTGGAGGGACAAAAAGCATAGAATAATTAAACCTGAGAAACAAAGTCCCTGTGGGGTGAGAAGGTTGAGGAGTATACAGAAGTCACTCAGTCCAGGTTTCCCAGTCTGAACACACTGCATGCTCTCTACTAGTGAATGATCTTGGTGGGTGTGCAATCTGCTGTTGGATGTGTTACACAATTTCTCCTTTTTTAATAAAATTATTTTATTATTATATGTATATGGGTGTTTTTCCTACATGAATATCTGTGTGCTGTATGTGTGCCTGGTGCCTGCAGCTTCCAGAGAAGGTATCAGATCCACTGGGATTAGAATTACAAATGGTTGTGAGTTGCCATATAGATGCTGGGAATCAAACCCAGGTCCTTTGGAAGAGCAGTCAGTACTCTTAACCACTGAGCTATCTCTCCAGCCCCACACAATTTAATATATATACACATATATGTATGTACTGAAGGAGTAGCTTAAGCCGTCAAACAAGGTATCCAGGGACCTTGGAGAGGTTGAGCACCCCCTAATGGGGTACACAGGGACAGTCATCCTCCAGCTAGAGTAAGACAGGGGCAGGTACAAAGACTTCAGGTTTCATCCTGCAGTCCAGAGTCTAAAATTCTACCTTAAGTCTAATATTCTGCCTTACGTCACCTTTTAGAATTCTCAGGAAGGAAGAAGGCCACATAACCTGAGATTTTGAACCAACTCCTCTAAAAAAGCAATGAGAAGTCAGCATTTAATTCACAGTGATTGAGAAAATTAAGGAATTCTGTGACTTATTCTTGGGATTTTCACTGGGTGTGGTTTATGTCTTAATCCAGTGTGGTAACACAGAACTACTCAAGGAACCAGGTGAACTAAAATGTTGAACTACAATGGACAAGAAGTGTTTTGTTTTTTTTTAACTACTAGTTGACTAGAAACTGACAAGCTTATGTCCCGTCCCTACAGTTACCCCCCTTCTTATCATGTATTTGACATCAGGAAATGCAACAGCCTTGAGGAATATCCACCAGTGCTGTGGCCTACTGTGTGTGACTCTTCACAGCCCCTCACGGGAAGATGGCTTCTAGGATTCTATGGACCACTCTCAGCCCAGTGAGGAAGGCACTGGGAAGCTGCCTTGTCTCCTCTGATGCAGGTGGACTCTAATCTTGACAGTCCATCCCCTCCAAGAGGAAGCCCCCATCTGAAATCTACACCTGTGTCTACAACAGAGTTAAATGGCAACACCTCTGGAGTCCAAAGAAAGCAACACAGAGAGGAGTTCCCTTCCGTGTCGGATCTATGTACACAGGTTTTCTTTCAAAAGACCTCTTAGTGGGACTGGACAGACGGCTGGTGGTTAAGAGCACTGGCTACTGTTCCAGAGGACCAGGGTTCGACTCTCAACACACACATGGCAGCTCACAACCATCTTTAACTCCATTTCTAGAGGATCAAATGCCGTCTTCTGGCCTCCACAGTCACACTGCACACACATACACACAGGCATACCCATACACATAAAATAAAGATAAATAAGTCTTTTTTTAAGTCCTCCTAGCAAAATGATAGGATGTCTAGAAACATAGCTGCAAATGGGAGCTAGTGAATACCGTGGGGTTAGAAGGCTATCAAAAGCCATGCTACTGATGTCAAGAAGCAAGGTTTTGCATGGAGGAACAATAGTTGGATAATCTGCCATCATATAAGTGGCCAAGGGTTACTAGGACAATGATTGCTAGCTATGATGCCTAACTTAGTACAGTGACTCTCAACGAATCTCTGAGTAGTCTTTTCAGATGGTCATGCCAGACCCTACTCAGGACCAATTACATGAGAATTTCTGTATCCGTATTTTTGAAAAGATCTTCAAGTGATTCCAAAGAGTGCCTTGGGTTGGAAATGGAAACTGCTGCCTTGGTTAACAGAACGTGGTTACCTAAAGAGCTAAATACTACTTTTAAAGTAATTTGACTTTTTTTTTTAACCTCAAGTACCAGAAGAGTCCTGTGGATCTGGCAACATTTCCAAACTGCTGCTAATGTTCAGGGCACGGAATTAGACACGACTCTTGTACATCAGACGTATCTCCCCAGACAGAAGCTTAAATGTAGATTTCTGAGAACGAAGTCTGGGTAAACAAGAGTCAGAGCTAGATTGACCTCAGTTGGGCAAGCAGTGCTGCAGGGAGAAGAAAGATAAGCGTACAGGTTTATTTCTGCATCCATGCAAATGCTGACCAAGTGCGAAGTAACTGTGCTAGGTGCTGGAGACTTTGGGATTAAGAAACGGTGACCGATGTCTCCGTAGGAACTGATCATCTAGTGGAATGATGAAACTTTCCAACCACGCTGTGTGACCAAGGATGACAGGCAGGGACTGCTGGAGTCAGAGTTTCAGGCTAATGGATGAGAATGAGGAAGAAAATGTCCAGTCTTGTGAAACCAAGTGACAAGTAGCACTGGAAAAGTAGACAGGAAGTTGATCAGGTGTCTGTTAAGGACATTGGACCTACCCTTCAATGATGGGGGTTACTGATGGATTGCAAGGAGGGGACAGGCATGGTTAGACTTGCATTTAGAACCTCACTCTAGTAATGCTTCCGGCTGCTCAAAGTGTGGTCCACAGCACTACCAGCTTTGTCCCAGAACTTGTTCAAGATACAGATCTGAGGCTGCATCCCAAACACACCAAACCAAAAGCCATGTGTTTCCGTAGGCCAGGGGTGGGTGTCAAGTGACTTTCTCAATCTTATGTTTGGAAACAAAGTATCTCACTGAGCATAGAGGCCACCAATGATCAGCTAGGCAAGCTGGTCAGTGAGATACAGGAATCCACCTTCCCCACCATCTCAGCCTCACCAGCACAGGGATTAGAGAGAGGCACTGCCACACCTAGCCTTTGCATAGGTGGTAGGGATCAGAACTCAGATCCTTATATTTGTACACTAGGCACTTTACTCTTTCCCCAACCCCGAATCCATACTTTAGGCAAAGTGCCCAGATTCAGCAGTACATTAAAATTAGAGACACATCACTAAAGAGGGAAGATTCTCCTTTGAAAGATGGGATGCTTTTGGAAGACTACTCACAAAGCAATAATAAGCCTTCTCATCAAACAGCATCCTAACAGTTGCCTATCGGCCACCCTCTCCACTTAGAAACTAAATATGCATCTAAAGTATGCAGGTAATAAGTGAACTAATGAAACAATTTTTGTTGCAGACAGAACTGTGGTGTGATAACCACAGGTCAGTGCACTAAAATATACAATGCTCTAGGTATGTTCTGAGTGTGTCCCCCAAGGGTTCTTCTGTTGGAAGCTTGGTCCCCAGTGTACTGATGCGAGAGGTGACAGGACCTTTTAAAGGTAAGTTCTAACATAATTAGGTCGCCAGGGACACTGCTCTGGGAAGAAACTGAGGTAGTTCTCTTGGGATGATGGTTAGTTCCCTGGAAGAAGGTTGTTATAAAAAGTGTCATCCTGGCATGGCCGTGGTCTCTCCCTGGCTTCCTGTCTCACCACGTGATCTTTCCCTCGAATATATATTCAAGCCATGATACATTTGCCATAATGTGCTCCCCACCAAGGGCCTTCACCAGAACCAGTAACATGCCATGTGACCATTCCTCCCCCTAAACTGAGCTCTTGTTAGAAAGTCCTAAGTCACGTGTCTTTTATTATACAATGATAAATAGACTAATAAAATCTCTATTGTGGAACTGGAGGAAAGGTCCCTTGATCTAGTTTTTGGGTAATGAGATGTAGATTTTTCCCTCACTTGCCTCAAAGCTCTTGAATCGGATGGGCACAACTCCGATGGTCGCACTCAGAAAATCAGTTAAAATCAAGTGTGGACATTGCAGTCGCTGGCAGCATGCGATGCACGACCTGAAGAAGAGTGGAAGTGGCCGTGTCTTGGAGTGGTGTCTGGTGGAGAAAATCCCCTTTGGCCACGGGTAGCACTAACAACAGGACAACACAGAGACCTGGAGAACTCCCTTTCATCCAGAAAATGCATGACCTTCTCCCCAGAACAGAATCTGGTAGCATTTGAAAGAGGGGGTGTGGTCTACTAGGTAAGAAGTGGGGAGCTAAAGGAACAAACAAGCAATTAGTCTATAAATAAGCACAAGAGTACCTCATGTTTAACAGTCAGTGTTATTGAATAGGGCATAGAAATTGGACTTGGGCTACATGAAAGCTATTTTAAACCCATTTTGGGAATTTTCTATTTAAAGGAATCCTTTGTGGAGTGGATAATCATCCACTAATGAAGCTTTTGTTAAATCTAGAGTTCTACAAGGCTGAAGTTCCCAAACTGACGGTGCCAGGAACATCACTGCCAAGATGTCTGACAGAATGCAGCTTGTCTGCATCTTTAAAACAGCATCTAGGGGTAGAGGAACCCATCCTTAAAAGCAATAGAGCCTGCCATTGGGGAAAATGGGTAGGTAGGCAAGAAAAGAAAAAAGTTATGTTGTCTTTGACTCAAGGAATATGTAAAGCCAGGTAGCAAGTGGGAGCAGCAGGGAGGCTGGGAGAAGATGACAGTTGTCTTGATGGACAGCATGAGGTGGGCCAAAAAGAAGCTGAGTGTCTTAGTTAGGGTTTCTGTTGCTGCTACGAAATACCATGTCCATGAGGAGGAAAGGGTTTATATTTGGCTTACACTTCAGCATTGCTGTTCATCATTGAAGGAAGTCAGGACAGGAACTCAAACAGGGCAGGCTCCTGGAAGCAGGACCTGATGCAGAGGCCATGGAGGACTGCTGCTTACTGGCTTGCTTCTTGTGGCTTGCTCAGTCTGCTTTCTTATAGAACCCAGGACCATCAGCCCAGGGATGGCACCACCCACCATGGTTTGGGTCCTCCCCCATTGATTGCTAATTCAGAAAATGCCTGCCAGCTGGATTTCATGGAAGCATTTCCTCCACTGAGGCTCCTTCATCTCTGATGACTCTAGCTTGTGACAAGCTGACACACAAAATCGGCCAGTACACTGAGTAACTAGAGCTATAAAGATGCTCAGATGAGAAAGGTGCTTGCTGCCAAGCCTGAGGGTCTGAGTTTGATTCCCAGAAGCCATGTGGTAAGAGGAAACTGACTCCCATAATTTGTTCTCTGACCTCCATGAGTACATCGTGGTATGCATGCATATATGCACATATTAACACATACACACATGCACATATACACACTTATGTGTATATGTATATATGTATATATATGCATAAATGTTAAAAAGAAATGGACTCAAAAGGGTGAGTAGCCAAAAGAATGAGGAGATATTGCTTGGATCATGACTAAATCCTTCTCTGGCCTATCTTTAAAGATCTCTAGTGCTAAGATGCATCATGGATGGGAAAGGGGTTCATAAGGTCCTGTTCTTCCCTGAGGGGACTGTAGGTAGTTAATGGCTTCTTGTGCAGTGGAGGGTGGAGTTTCTTCAGCGGTATAGGTACTGGTAAGTTGATGGTATTCACAGTGGGGGTGGGGAGCGCAGGAGAAAGAGAAGGGGGGATTATTGGAAGAACAGTTTTGGTAAGGGAAGGAAGAGGATGAAATAGGTTAGTGGGTGACAAAGACCAAAATCCGGGGCTAACAAAATGTCTCAGATTTAAATTCAATCCCTAGGACTCACAGGGGAAAAATACAGATGTGGTGGCAGGCATCTGTAATTCCAGCACTCCTACTTCAAGATGGAAAGCAGAGACAGGAGAATTGCCCAGACACTCATGAGCCAACTAGCCTCAATCTGCAGCACCACAAAAACAAGATGGACCCTCCCCCAAGAGGGTGGGAGGCAAGAACTGACTCCCCAAAGTTATCCTCTAATCCCCACATGCACACATTCATGATGATGACAATAAATAAATGTTAGAGGATAAAAATTCATGATATGAATGTATAAGATAGTCAAATGATTTTTTTAAAAAAAATTCTGAGTGCTGGTAGCGGCAGTGTTTTTGAAATGCAAGTAATTCAATTACCTGTGGGGCATCTGTGAGTTCTTAACTAGCTAGAGAGGCATTCTAGTGGGAAGCGATGGAAGACACAAGTAATTTAGTGTTAATTGAATAATCCTGCATATCTTGACTCTCACTGCCAAAAGCAGACAGCCTCTCTGTGCTGTGTTTCCTGGAATGCATTCTCAGGAAAGATGGAGTACAGATGGGAAATTGAAAGATGGAGAAAGCTAGGTAATTTGGAAAGGGAGGTAGGAGAAGGCAATCAAAGCGAATCCAGAGGCAAAACTACTTAGACTGTTTCTAAGTGATCGAGTGGAAGTCATGGACTCCAAAACAAAAAGAGCTGTCAAGTGAGAGCCTGGCATGGAATCTCTAAGAAAGTGTACAGGGTGGGGAGATGGAGAGTGAGCAGGCAATAGTTCCCAGTCGCCATTTAGAATTATCACACTAGATCACAAAATAGAGTGCACCCTCCTTGTAGCCCAAGTCTAGATACCAAAGAAATTTCCATTCCTTCAACAAAGACTGAGTCTCCAGTACTATTTGGGATGGGGAGTTGAAAATTTCTCCTTTGCCTCTACAAAGAGTTTATATAGGTCCTAGGTGGGTGTCTTAACCAATAGAGTATTTGTAAGGACCTGAGTTCAATCTTAGGAACACATCTAAAAATGCATGGCATGAGGCTGAAGGATGGTTCAGCGGTTAAGAATACTTGCTGTTCTTCCAGAGAACTGGGGTTCATTTCTTAGCATCCACATGGCAGCTCACAACCATCTGTAATTCTAGGCCCAGGAGATCTTTTCTGACCTCTGCAGGCACCAAGCATGCATGGGATGCACAGGCATACGTACAGGTAAAGCACCCACACAATGCTTTTTTAAAATTCCAGGTGTGGAGACACATACTTATAATCCCAGAGCTATGGAGATAAAGGTCAGCAGAATTCCTGGTGCTTCCTGGACAGCTAGTCTAACCAAGCTGCTGAACTCCAAGACGATGATACCCCCTGCTTCAAAGGAAATGCTTGGCTTCCCTAAAGATGAGACCTGATATTCTCTCTGGCCTCTCCGTGTGCATACAAACATTCATGCGTGCCCATAGACACATGTACACAATCATGAAAGTAAAAATTAAAGGGTTTGCATGGCATAAAAAGATGGGGAGAAAGTCAGAGTGTTGGCACATGCCTGAGAGACTACCATCCAAAAGGCAGCCAGGCCATGAGTTTGGGTCCATCCTGGGCCACGCACTGCCTCAAAATTTAAAAAATTAAATAGATGGAGAGAAACAATATAGTTTGATAAGTCAAAGGAAATCTAAATATGCAGAGCAAGTCTCAATTTAAATAATCTGGAAATTTTAAAAAATATTATTATATCTAAGAGATATTATTTAATATTACCATCACCCCCATAAGGTGATGAACACAGAGGCCTTTTCAAAAGGGACTTTCTGGGTGGTGAGGGATTTGCAGGATAGAGTAAACAGGAGTTTCCACATGGTTAGAATTAAACCCTTCCTTTGTGCCGCCAACTTCACCCAGCTCTTTCCCCCATCAAGTCCCTCAGAAGGTCTTAGAAAAGTGAAAGATGCAAATGCACCAGGCCAGCAAATCCCCAAAGGGATCAGAGGATGGATGAGAAGCCCATAGATGAGCTTATGGAAGGGTCAGAGAGGGGTTAAGTGGAGTTGGGAGAAGTTCTATTTAGATTGCAACCAAGATCAACACCAGTTATTTCACCAAAGCTTTTAGGAGTCCATGTAACTTAGCAACTGGCCTATGTTTGGGTTTTGTTTTCCTTTTTTCTCCCATGTCAGTTTCTCAGTAGTAACTATCAGAGGTTAAAGAAAAATGCTTAGGGTTGTGTGTTAACTGAATGATGGAAAGCAAAGAATTGAAATATGCCCTGTCCCAAATGTCACAGTGGTGACAAAACAAGACAATAAATAAAATATAAACAAAAAAAACAATTCTTGGGATCATTAGAAAAACAAAATTAGGTTCCACACTATCAAAAACGGCCTTAGGAGCATGTCACAGACCAAGGTCCCTAGTGGGACCTTGCTTGGGAAGCTTCAGCGGTTTGAAAATGAGCATCAACCAGATAGCCTAGTCTCCATAGACCCCCCCTTTGTATCCCACATTCCCTGAGCCAGTGCCCCACCCAGTACTGAAGGGGACAGGAAAGAATTTATGCTCTTTTACCCCAGACCCAATAAGAACCCCCAGCTTCCCTCCCCAGCATATTCCATTCTTTCTTAGTGGAGGCTTTGATGGGCCAAAGCCAGGGGTTGTTCCAGTTAAATATGAGCCCCTGGAATGGCAGTCACTTCGTATTCTGCCAGCACGTATCTTTGACCACTCCTGGCAGATGCCAGGGAGGTGAGCAACAAGCATTCAATTTAGCAGCAGCAGGGACAGCTCCCAGGTTTCTCCCTCGGCACTGGAAAGAATATGCAGATCAGCACCACACAGGTGGACAGCTCATAGCGGGGCCCGTCTTTGCAGCCTGCGCAGACACAGTTCACAGGGCCTTGGAACCAGGCAGGAGTAGAGCGCTCTCATACTTTGCCACCCCATCCCAGGACGTCCACATAACTTCATTTTAGAGAGATAGGCGCCTGAGCATGTGTAGTAGTCTGTGCTTCTTTAGACCTCTATGAGACCACCAGAAAGTCCATAGCTTTGCGGTCTGCCTGGTGGGTTGCTATATAATGGTCTCAGGATAGCTGCCTCTGCACCAGCTATTGCACCCACACTCAAGAAAGACAAAGCAGAAGTAACTTCGTAGCATCGCCGACTCTATTAGGAGCACAGGCCTTCCTTGAAAATCCCAATTAGATCTCGCTAGCTAGGGCTGTCAGATGGCTACTTTAGCTTTGAAGGAGGCTGGAAGTGTATCTAGATTTTTTTAGCCTTTGTCATTAGATGAACAGAAGGAGGGCGGGAGAGACTGGCTCAATGGTTAAAAGCACTTGCTGCTCTTTCAGAGGATGTGGGTTCCATTCCTAGCACCCACATGGTAGTTCACAACCATCTGTAATTCCAGTTCCAGGGAATCTGATACCTCTGCGGGCACGAAGCATACATGCAATGCATATACAGAAATGCAGGCAAAGCATACATACATAAAACAAGATAAATAAATCTAATTTAAAATTTTTAATATATATTTTAAAAATAAAAGGAGAGTAACATAATCATATAATCTGTCCTTTATAGGCAAAAACCTCTGGCCTCCACATGCATGAGCACACACACACACACATACACACACACTTTCTCATTCTTTCCCCCTCATCAGCCCAGCTTGTTTTCTGAACTTCCTCCTTGCTGCCTGGGGCCTCTGGGCCTGTCTTGGGTCTCAGCCTATAAAGTGATTCTGGGTAAGGGAAATAATTGGTGGGATTCCTGCTAAGCTGAGAGTCCCCAGGGTGGTGTGGGTGCAGTGTCTTGGCCCAGATGGAGCCATCCAGGGAAAAGCATGAGGAATGGCAGTCCCCTGAGGATAGAAAACGGATGCATTAAGGAAGGGGCGTCCTTCAGGAAGTGATCCATCACCCATGACATTAAAATGTATCTGGGAAGAGCTGGAGGACAAGGACATACAAAAGGAGCTCCCTGGACAGTACCCAGAAAAATGAAACCGGATGAGCTCCTGTCTGGATCCCTGTTTCTAGCCACAGTCTCAGAGAAACCTCTCAGATCACGGGCTTGCCTAAGGCTGGAGATTCAAGCTTTAAGCCTGACAAGATTATCTCTTTGCTGCCTGACCTTTGCCTTCATAAGGAGCATCCATACAACCCACACCACCTTATCTGCTGAGTAACAAAATTCAGCCAGTCATTTAAGTTATTTACCTTGTCATCTGTGTTCCAAATCTTTAGATCCATTTATAAGGATATTTTTATTGGATTGATTAAAAAGACCAGATGTTTCTCCCTTCATTTTGGCATGGGCTCCAGTCTATGTCTGGTGATAACACCAGAGCCTTAGGATAGGGTTGAGCAGGAAATAAAATGCTCTAGGGCTGGAGAGATGACTCAGTGGTTAAGAGTACTCGCTGCTCTTCTGGAGGACCCAAGTTCAGTTCCTAGCATCCATGTCAGGAAGCTCACAACCCCCCTTAATCCCATCGTCAGGAGATCTAAGGCCCTCCTCTAGCCTCTGAGGGTCCATATACGTGTCACACACACACACACACATGCTCACACACACATTCTCACACACACATATGCACAAATATACAGATACACATAGTTAATAAAATGAAATAACTCATCAACATAAACAAAAAAATTAGATCAGAGTTCTCCCCTGCACACGGCTCTGGTGAGCCCACTGGGTTTCCCTCAACTGTTCATGGCAAGAGACTCCTCCACCAACAACCCTTCTCTAGTCAACTACAAGCCCCAGAGTTCTTTGTAATTTGTAAGGCAAATCCCCGTTGATTGCATCATTGAAACTCAATGCAAGGTACACAATGGGGAACCAATTTTCCCCCCTCTTGAGAATTAGTCCCCTCTAATGCCACCTAAGTGAAACTCATTCACTGGGCTGGGAGTGTAGCTCAATGGCAGGATGCCTGTCTGGCGTGTGTAAGGTCTTGAGATCTGAAGATTTTAGATATTTTATGCCCAGAAGGAAATAAATCCAACTCCAAAAAAGGTCTAAAAGCAATTCACATCCAAGGTAGCACGGCCAATGAAGATTGTGGTGTCCTTCTCTGCTCCAAAACAAAGCAATGGCAGATAACATGCCACGCAAATTTCTAATTTAAAAACACATAAGCACACATAGCTTAACCTGAAAAGCATAGGCCCTCCTCAGACGCACTGTAGGGCTGTGATGTAGGACTCCCATGTCTCTAGCACTATAAAGAAATATCTGAGGCCTGAGGAGATGGCTCAGTTGATGAGGTCCTAAGCTTGATTCCTGAGGACCCAGTGAGGAAGTTGGATGTGATGGTGCCCACCTGTAATCCTAGCATTGAAGAGACAGAGACAGGAGGGTCCCTGGGGCTCACTGGCCAGCCAGCCTAGCTGAGTCACCTCTCCAGGTCCTAATTTATTTTTTTAATAAAATAAAAAGGTGGGTGGTACCTCAGAAACAACATCCAAGATTGCTCTTTGACCTCTACCTGAAAATGTACACATACATGTATATCCCAACACACAGGAGTGTGTACTCACACTCATACACACACACACACAGTGCCTAATGTTTCTAAGTCATTGGATCTGAATATTTTGTTAGCCATCAAAACAGGCGATGAGAGTCCACACATTGCCTCTGTACTTTATGCAGCCTGGAGTGGCAGAGAGGGGGCCAAACAGAGCCAGGTTTTTGCTGGATCCTCCATGTCTTCTCTCTCATGTGTCACAGATCACCCCAGGGGACAATCTAACCCTCTGCACATCCAGAGTGTGTTGTCCAGCTCCACCAGGCAACCCCAGAGAAACCAAGTCCTGTGCCTGGGGCATGCGCAGGTCACCCACAGACACTGGAGCTGTTGTGACTGACACCACAGCAGACATCCTGGTGGCCTTGCCAAAGTCTAGCCCTCAGTAGGGGAGATGAGACAGATGGCAGCATTAGGAGACGGGTGGCAGAGGAGCAGTTGGGGTCCTTCAATGATCAGACAGCCAGAACGAGAGGGTGGGTGAGGCTAGGCAACTGGGAGGGGCCTGAGCTGAATCTGGAACCCTAACCTACTCACCCCAGGGCAGTCTCTGTATCTGAATCACAAACATGTACATCACAGTGGTGCACACATTGCCTTGAACTTTATTCCTTTGCCCCTAAGTCTAGGGCTGAGTCACCTTGTACAAGAGACTCAGAAAAGTAGGTTTGTCTCACGGAGGCACTCATTGCTCAGGTGAATTCCACCTTCGTGGAAATGTAATACAGTCATTGTCTGGTTTGGGGCTATGATGTCACCAAGAATGAAATAAGGTCGGAGCAGGTTCAGGATGTGGACATGACTGAGACTGAACCCTGGCTTTCTGGGACTGGTATGGCCCTTCAGAATTGCCCCAAAGGGAGACAAGGACACCTAGCTTGGTATTCTACTATCAGCCCATCACCAGATGCCACACCATGGGAGAGAAGAAAAGCATGAAGTTTGAAATGAGTCATTTCCCTATTGCCAAGAACAAATTCCAGCCAGAAGTAGAGCTAAGCCATGCACAACCAAGAGTCCCAGGTAAAGGTGAATCTGGGTAGCATTTACTGGCATGCTGACTAATCTTATGTCAACTTGGCCCAAGCTAGAGTCACCTAAAAGGGGGGAATCTCAGTTGAGAACATGCCTCTGTAAGATCTGGCTATAAGGCATTTTCTTCTTTTTCAATTTTTCTTTTTTCCCCTTTTTTGATTTAATTTTAAAAAAACTATCTTTTTTCATTATACTTACCAATCCAAGTTCCCACTCCTTCCCCTCCTCCCATTCCCTCCACATACCCTCCTACCCCACC
>LOJH01010228.1:0-29716 GCA_001685095.1 Ellobius talpinus
AAAAAAATGACATCTTGAAATTTGCGGGCAAATGGATAGATCTAGAAAACATCACATTGAGTGAGATAACCAAGACCCAGAAAGACAAATCTAAAACGTCTCACTAATAAATGACTTTTATACATAAAACAAACAAAAAATAGCCTACAATTCACAATCCCAGAGAACCTAGACAACAAAGAGGACCCTAAAAGAAACATACATGGATCTAATCTACATGGGAAGGAGAAAAAGACAAGATTTCCTGAGCAAATTGAGAGCATGGGGACCATGGGAGAGAGTAGAAGAGGAGGGGAGAGGATGGGAGGGGAACAGAGAAAATATATAGCTCAATAAAAACAACAAAAAAGTTTTACAAGGTGATCATATCAACACCCAACTGAGTAAGAAAAAATGTCATAACTCAGTCAAGTTCCTTAATATTTATGTGTCTTTCTGTACTTGCCACAAAAATGGGAATAATAATAAACCTTTCTCATTTTAAAAAAAGGAAAACAAATGACAAAAATAATTGTTGGCTAGAATATAGGGAAAGAAGGCTCATTCTGGGACTAGAAAATGATGCAGCCATGAGGGAAAAAGCAATATGGAGTTTTCTCCCAAAAAAATGAAAGCAGAAAAACCATATGATCCAGTCACACCACTCCTGGATACATACCCAGAGAAATCTCAACTCAGAAATACTCACAAGACTCTTTTTATGGCACTGTTTGCAAAAGCTGAGATCTGCAACCTAGATGCTCCTCACCAGATGAATGGATAAAGAAACGTGGTGCAAACACATGCTGTTTCTTCACTCAAAAAGAAGAATGGACATTTTAATTGCAAGGGAATGGGTGGAACTGGAGACTATCAGTGATATCCCCTCTGTGTGTTATGATTGGCATTGATGAATAAAGAAACTGCCTTGGCCTGTTGATAGGACAGAACTTAAGTAGACAGGGAGGACTGGACTAAATGCTGGGAGAAAGAAGGGCAGAGTCAGGGGACACCATGGATCCACGGGAGGTAGACATGCTGAAACTTTGCTGGTAGGCTATGACCTCGTGGTGATANAGAGCTAATGGGCCAAGCAGTGTTTTAATCAATACAGTTTCTGTGTGGTTATTTCGGTTCTGGGCAACCAGGACGAACAAGTGGTTCCTTGCAACACTATCAGTTCCAGCTAAATAAGCTGCATGCACAGGGACAAAGATTGCCTGTGTGTTCCTGTATGTGCAAGCAAGATTTAAATATAGATGGGGTCTATGACGGAAGAGGAATCAGTCTGGAGGGAGAAACAAGGATCGGGGAGAAGGAAGACAAAATATTTCATATTTACTCCCACACAGACTTGATGTTTAACTATGTACACACATGTTTACCTGGTGTGAAAGTGGAGGGGCCGATTGCCAGAAGATCAACGTGTGAGGGAAGTGCTGGAGAATATGACAAGATACAGTGAGTGATATGGTTGTAAGAAAACGGCAGAATGAAGCTCAAAAAACGATTTAAAAAATCAGAGAAAAGATAATAAACAATAAAGTCATTCTAAATGAAAGATGCATATCCATCTCTTTAACATACACACACACACTCACTCACACACACGCACACCACACACACACACTCCAGTAAACCAATGTGAATGGATGAATGTACCAGGGCTAAGGAGCTGGTTTCAGGGCTTTGGAAATCCAAAGAATCCCTGGTAACAACAGCAGCATCTATGGGGAGTTGAGGACATCTTGAGCGTGTGAAGTCCTGAGTGAGTGTGGTGTCCTGAGCTGGCCGTGTCAAGGACACGAGCCTCAAACACATGGGAATGGCAAAAGCTTTCAGCTCTGGGTAAGGTTCAGAGGGATGATGACGCCTTCCTGTTAGTCTATGTGTGGATACTGATAGTATATGAAGAAACTGTCCATGGTAGCTGCCTCTCCCTGGGGGTTTACGGCCTGAAGACTATTCCTTACAGAGACCACTCCCTTCTAAGATGAGCTAAAGCTGCCTCCTTCCTTGTTCAGCTGTGTATAATAAACCTGACTCCTTGTTTGTCTGTGTGTAATAACTCCATTCCCTGTTTCAGTGNTTCTACAGTGCTGCAGGTTCTCCATCAGAAAGTACCTGATCCCAGCTTTTCTGGGTGTGTGTGTCTGTCTTTCCTTCGTTCTCTTGACAACCCCAGCCAGGCTAGTTCATTGGAGCAGGGCAAGGATGAGTCAGGCATCGAAAGAGCAATATTACATATGGCGGTGGTGGGCTGGCCCAGCGGAGGAGCTCCCAGTTCTCCTCCCACACAGCCCTTGCCTGTACCACCTCAGACAAAAGGAAAAGCTGCCAAAGGTTAGCTGGTTGATGACTGTGATCTTAGAAGTCCCTAAGACTTCAGCAAAGTAAAGTGACACCTGGTGGTCCTGAAAACAACAACATCATTTCAAAATGTTATTGTGAACCTTCAGCTTCATTAAAGAGAGAAACTATGTGACTCTGCAAAATTCCTACTGCCCCAAAGGCTCTGAGACCCAAAGCAGCCTACCTGAGAATAAGACTATAGAGGCCAAGGGTGTGCTGTGTAACCTGGCACACTTCCATCTCCGGTGAGAGTGGGGTCCCTGGATGCCAGAGGGGTGCAATTTACAGAGTCTTACCCAGAAAAGTAGGAAGAGGACTCCTGACTGCCCACCACCACAGCAAATCAAACACATCCCCTGGCAGTCACTCTGTGCGGTAAAACACTGAACTTTTCATCTGTTCCAGCAACTCGAGCTGCTAATCCAGCCCTCCACCTCACCCCTCTCTCAGCAGCACAGCCCTGGCGACTAGTCACAGTGGAAGGACAAACTGCCAACTGCCGCTGTAACTGGTGACCTCAAAATTCTTTCCTCTGGCCTCTGATGCTTCTAGCAATGGCAGTAACTCATCAGGCTCTCTACACGTCACACTATGCCCAGGCTTTGAATGAAAAGGATTGGAGAGGAGGGATTTCATTTAGTTTAGACACCAAAGGGACCAGGATGGTGTCCCTTTGTCTGAGAGTCCATGTTCTTGTTGGATGGCAGGATTCTGAAAGTCACTGACTGCTAACACTATGGACGCATCAACAAGTGCCACTTCTGGATGTATGCGGAGAAGAAATGAAATCTGTGTGTTGATCTTATGTATTGAGGAGAATCTGCATTCTCAGCTCATTGCAGCGTGTCCACAACATGCAGATATGGAATCAATTAGAGCATGCATGGTGTAGCTTGAGTTGTTGGGTGTAGATCCACACAATGGAGTAGTAGTGCTATACTTCAAAAAGACAGAAATACTCTCATTTGCAAAATCATGGATGAACCTGGAGGACATTACGTTAAGTGAAATAAACCAGACACAGAAAAAAGTAACACATGGCCTCATTTATATGTGGCATTAAAAAAATAAAATATCCCAACACTTGGACTCAAAATATTAAAGAGTAGAATGCTGGTTACAAGGGACTGGTGGGGAGAAGTTGAAGAGATCTTGGTCAAAGGATATGAGGTTTCAGTAAGTCAGAAGGCCTAACATATAGCATGGTGACTATAGCAAATAGTGATGTACCGTGTTCTTCAAAATTGCCAAAAGTAGAGTTCAAAACATCATGTTGCACATAATAAATATATAGCATTTTTCCAAGTTAAATAATTGGTTAGTACAGAAACAAAGTAATCCAAATCCTAGACTCTGGAATTAAAGGTCATCTATCCCTATTGTTATCAAGTACACTTTGGGTCATTCTGGCCAGAAATCGTTATGACTGGTCACCTCCCTGTTAGCCAATTAGCTGTGTTTTTATTTTTCTGATAGGATGTAGGTCTCCAGTGTAACACACACTTTCCCTAAGACCTGCTTCCGTTTCAGTTTTCACCAGATAAGATGAAGCTACCTGATCCAAGCCAGACAAAACGGCATTTATCCCTAGATTATTTTACAGAGGCCAGTGACCCACTGTGTCTATCAAATGGACAAATGGAATACTGTGGGCTGCTCTGAAATACTCTGAAACTAACAGACAGACAGCAGCAGCAGAGGTGGGAGGAGTCCCAGGGGACCCCCGTCCTCTATTCTTCCCCTGCCTACTTCTAGCTTCCACCCTCCTAGAGTGGGCAGTGCACACCACCATTTCCTAGATCGAACTGATAAATACCAATACAGACATTTACTTCCTCCCACACTCCCTTCTGAGCATGTTTTAGCTAGGTTTTGGTCATTGCCAACTATGAGTCTTGTCTTAGGGTTTTATTGCTGTGAAGAGACACCATGACCATAGCAATTCTTTATTTTGCAACAGGGTTTCTCTGTGTAGCCCTTGCTGTTCTGGAACTCACTCTGTAGACCAGGCTGGCCTTGAACTCACAAAGACTCACCTGCCTTTGTCTCCTGAGTGCTGCGATTAAAGACATGTGCCACCACCTCCGGCACCATGACAACTCTTATAAAGGAACACATCTAATTGGGGCTGGCTTTCAGTTCAGAGTTGAGTCCATTATCATCATGTCAAGAAGCGTGGCAGTATGGCGGTAGATATGATGTTGGAGAAGTAGCTGAGAGTTCTACATCTGGATCAGCAGGCAGCAGGAAGACAGAGTGTCACTAGGTCTGGCTTGCTTGGGCTCCTGAAACCCCAAAGCCCACTCCCAGTAATACACTTCCTCCAACAAGGCTACACCTCCCAATGGGACACTCCCTATGAGCCTATGGGGGGCCAATTACATCCAAACCACCACAGCTCCCAAGTACCTTACACTCTCAAACACCTATGGTGATTCCTAGGGACTCTTCTCCTAGACAAGCTAATTTATTGTGGATTTTTCTTAAGTTTTTGTTTTTTAAGCTGAAGGTGCTCACGGGGTCCTTGGTAAAGAATAATTTGGGAAAAATAATACTAAGTGATATTACTTAGTGATACTAAGTAAAAAAATACTTAGTAATACTAAGATGTTTGAAACAAATACATCCAGGTGTGTTGTGCAGCTGTTCCCAGTGGAGATAAGGAGAAACTGAATGATGCGGGTGACCGAAGCCTGTGGAGAACTAGTCATGAGAATTAAGGAGAAATCAAAGTGCAGCAAGGAGTTTGTGTGTTGTGTTTGTGCGCGCACACACGTGCGTGTGCACATGCCGTGCCTGAGTGCACATGTTCATGCATAAGTGCACATGGGCCACATGAATGGGGAGGCCAGAAGTCGTCCTCAGGCTTTGTTCTTTAAAATCCATTCATCTCTGCCATCAGACAGGGTCTCTCCCTGGCCTGGAACTCACTCGGTTGGCTTGGTTGTTTTGCCTGCTAGCCCCAGGATCCGCTTGTCTCTGCCTTCCTTACGTTGGCATTGAAAGTGTATGTATGCTGTTATAATCTGCTGGCCTGGTCTGTCACCTGGGTACCCTGTCCGTTTAAGAGACAAGCCCCCCCAGGCCTCCACCTTCCACAGAGGCAAGCGGATCTCCTGCCTCCTCTCCAGCCCGCTTTCTCTTTTTCTGTCCCTTTTCTGAAGAGGTAACTACTGCCTCTCTCCCTACCCCTTTTCTTCCCTTTCCCCCTTCCTCCTTCCCTTTCCCTTCCATAACCCACTAAATAAACTCTATAACCAAACACTCTCTGCATGGCATATCTCTCTGTCTCTCACCCATCATGGTCTTCCACCCACCAAGGGAACCCATCAAGGCTTCCAGGGACCAGTCCCCTACCATGTGTTTATAAATGATAACATATGCCACCACAGTTGGATTTTTCTGTGGACACTGGGAAGTCAGGTCTTTACTTTGGTAATTATTGACTAAGCCCATCTTCCCGGCTCAGTTATCTTTTCATTATTGACTTTTCTCTATAGTCAGCATACAAAACGGTTTCAGTTTGAAGGAGAAAAAAAATGTATTCACTCTTTGTCATCTGTCTCGTAAAACAAGAGAGATGCCATGTGTTCTAGTTTCATTCTGTTGTGATAAAATATCAGGACCAAAAGCAACTTAAGGGAGAAAAGTATTTATTCGGCTTATACCTCCAGGTCACTGTCCAGCACTGAAGAGTCAGGGCAGGAGCTCAGGCAGACCATGGAGGAATGCTGCTTGCTGCCTCACTCCAGATCATGCTTAACTAGCTTTTTTTAAAAAAATTATTCTTTTAAGATTATAATATAATTGTATCTCCGTCTTCACTTTCCTCCCTTCAAAACCTCCCACACATCCTTCATTGTTCTCCTTCAAATTTATAGCCTTTTTCCTTTATTACTGTTACATTCATGTATGTATACACATATATTTCTAAATACATAAATACAACCTGCTAAGTCTGTATAGTGTTATTTTTATGTGTGTTAGCTAGCTTTGTATACAGCCCAGCACCAACTACCAAGGGAATGGTGCTGCCTGCAGTGGTCTGAACCCTCCTACATGAATTAGCAATTAAGGTAACTCCTATAGGCATGCCCACAGGCCAACCTGGTCTGGCCAATTCCTCAGTGGAGGTTTCCTTCCAGATGACTCTAATATGTGTCAAATTAACAAAGCTAATTAGGACATCATAGCTCCCATACATCGCCAGAGAGTCATGGAATACTTAAAAAATAAAAAAAAATCACCCTCTCATTGTATAGCCCAGGCTGACCTTGAACCAGCAACTCTCTTAGCCCAGTCTCTTAGGTGCTGGGATCACAAGCATACTTCATCAGGCTTGCCTTATAATGTGCACTTTATCAAGGCCTCGAGATGCTGATTTCTGAGCACTGTGCTCCCTGACTGTGCTTCCTACTTGGGTGCTGCTGTTACCAATGGGGGAGGGGGCGGGAATAAAAACCAGTTGTTGCTGGAGATAATCTGCAGAACAGTTCCTGGTAACGCCTTTAGTCAAGCCTGCAGATGGGCAAAACGTTTGCAGATGTTACCGACATATACGGTTATGAAGGGAAAAGCCAACAATAGAGTTAGTAAGTATGGCTAGAGAAGTCCCCGGGGAGATTCTAGAAGAGAGTGAGTCGGCTGAGGGATGAGCTGTCAGAGACGAGCATTCCAACCAGAACACCGCGACCTTGATTAATATTGACTCAATGACTCACGAACAAGTAAACTTCAGTGGGGGATTTGCAGGACACCTTCACAGTGAAGGTGAAGTCTGAACTCTAAGTCTCCTGTCCTCTTTCTAGGGAACTTAGGTGGACTTACAGTCTTCCACAATCTCTCTCTACTCTATTCATTGAAGGAGGTTTTTCAGTGGCACCCAGAGCTCATCCATACAGCTAGTCGCCCTAACCAGCTTGCTCCGAAGAGCCCATCTCCATCTGCTGAGTGCTAGAATTACAGGTTGGCTGCTGTGCCCATCTGGCATTTAATGGATTCTGGGGATCCACTCCAGTCCTCATACTTGTATGCAAGTGCCTTGACTGCTGAACCATTGCCCCAGCCCTAAAGACTCTTGGGATCATCTATTTGGATGAGCCATCATGAAGGGTTCTTCTGAGTTTGGAGGCTAAAGTAGAAGGAGGACCCACTTCAAAGTAGGACTTAGCTCAGAGAGGATGGAGCCTTGATCAGACAATGGCTGCCAATTCCATACCTAACCCAAGGAAGGACTTCTGAGCTCTGATGGAGAGAGAGTTAGAAATTAAAGAGGTGTTTCCCCAGACAGTTGTTAAGGACTTAAAGAAGCTGCCTCGGACAGACATAGACCCCTAGACCTGAGTTTTCTTCCAGGGGATGCTGAGGCAGAAGATTGGCAGTTAAGAGACATTGTGGTCACCGCCCTTGGGCCTGGCCAGAGGATACCTCCCAGATGACCAACTATTACTTCTGAAAGCATCTGTTATATCCCTGGGGATGCCTGGAAATGCTTCGGAGCATGGAGATGTAACGCCTGAGAGGGAAGGAAGGATGAGGTGGAAAGGACATCAAATTATACTGCACATACTTTAGATGTGATTAATAAAGAAAACACCAATGCTATAAACATAAACTATGGACAGATGGTGAGGGTGAAGAGTGGACCTTCGAGCCCTGCTTAGGTTCAGGGAATGAGGAAGAGGCCTTGTGGTTGTATGGGTCAGAACTTCCCACAGAGCAGTACACCCAACAGCTTGTGGGTCTAGGAACAATTTGTTCTGTGCAGAGAAACATGCTTGCTCACGCACAGGTTTCTCTTACTCTGGTCCTTAAAGTTTGCAGTTCAGGCTTGTGGTCACATTCTGACCCATAAGGCTGTTACTGCCTTTGTATGGCACCAAGCGGACAGAGATCAGGGAGCCAGCATTTACAGAACATCATCTATGTGTCAGAAGGTCATCTCAGCACGTATCAATCATATCAGTTGATCCTGGCATCGGCACTGAAGACTGTCAGTGAGAGACTGCAGGCATCCAAACTGGGAGGGGAGGGCATGATGCATCTGGGAAGAACTTCCTTGTCTTAAAGTTACCTTAAAGAGATAAACGTCTCCCGGGCTTGGGAGGCCAGATGGAAACCTTGGATAACTGAATAATAAAACTGACAGAACCAGGTTCCCTCTGTGCTGTTTTTGAAGAGTAATTAGTCACTGCCTTTGTTTAACTTTGCTGCTGTGATAGAAAGCCCTGACCAAAGCACCTTAAGGGAGAAAGAACTCATTTTGTCTTACAGTTCCAGAGGTAGGCAGTCTCTCATGGCAGGAAAGACGTGGCAACAGGCAGGGAAAGCAAGCTGCCAAGAGCAGAAACTGGCTGATGGCACTACAGCCATACTAAGTTAGCAGAAAGTGAACAGGAAGTAGGGACAGTCTACAAACCATCAAAGGCCCACCACCAGGGAGGTTCTACCCCCTAAAGGTCCCACAACCTTCCCAAGCAGCACTACCAGCTGGGGACCAAGTGTTCAATCAGTGAGACTATGGGGACATTTCTCATTCACACCACAACAGACATAGACGTGTACAGGAAGGCAAATGCAGAGGTGAAGACTTGAGTGCCATCCAGATACCACCAAAGGGAAAAGCCTAGGAATCCATGTCTCAGCCGTGCCCCTCTGCTTGGAAGAGACGCAGCCGGAGACATTGGTCTGAGGCTCTGAAATATTTTACCCATCTCACTTCGTGCTCCTTACACTCCTTCTGATTCTGGTGTGGCTCTGGTATGGGCCTTCTTTAAGGAAGAGAATTCATGGTATAAATTGGGATTCCAGTGGGAAATTGCCTTTCTCTGAGGTCTGCCCACAGGGAGGGCACAGACTGGCTATGTTCAGATGATCTACCTGAGTTACAGGATAACTGTCTCCCTTTTAAAAATAATAAACATAAAGAGTTTACGCATCAACCATGGAAAACAGAGTTACGGGAAGTCTGGCCTTTAGCAATGTCTGCTTTCTGGACACTACCCAAGCCAACTGGTTAAACTCACAGTAATGAGGACCTGGGCAGTCTTTTACGGAAAGTTAATAAGTTGTATATTAATGTCAGCCAATGAAGCATTTTAGAATGAGTTAGTAGCTTCCAAGTAGTCACAAGTGTGACCCTCTATGTCACTGTCCCAGTTTTTTTCAATTGATGACATTGGGTACAATGGCACTAAAACTAGTCCTATGTACACAGGAGACTGTTGTTGGGTTTAGATTAGCCTGACTCTAAAGCCTAGGGCCTTTTGTGTATCATGTTGGGTAAGATGCTTCCTAATTCACAAAAATTTTCACAGACAGTATTACTTCACTCCTCATAAGAACCGGAATGTGATGGCAGTGACCCAGGGCAGCCTTGTGCTGTCCCTGACCAGGGCTATGAGGGGCCCTGCAGCTGTGTCCAGGGTGAGAGACCCAGGAAGGGACAATGGGATCTAAGGCCTCTGTGATAGGTTCTTCTTTCAGCACATCCAGTGAGACTGTTTGAAGACTAATCGGGAGTTAGCTCCCATAGGAAGATAGGAGAGGAAAGCCTTAAAAGTAAAGAAATGCAAGAGCCACATAAAAATTAAGGAACTTCTGCCTGCAGGTCAGTTTAAGTCAAATAAGTAGGAAAGAAGATTCTCTGTGAGTCAAAACTCTTCGAGGCATCTCCAAATAATGCATCCCAGAGCTCTGGGGCTCAGTAAGTCACATCACCCCCAACCTTGAGGCCTTCAGGTCTTTCCTAAACTTGCTTTTACCCCCTATGAAAAGGCACACTTCACCCTCCATTCCAAAGCGTCTGGTTGTCAATGCTGACCCCTGCTGGCCAGTTCATGATAGGGTATGAGTATGTTCGATTTGGTATCCAGCATCATTTGACTAGGCATAAGAGTGTCTACAAGGAAAGCATCCTAGCCATCATCTCTCACAGGTCTTACAGGGGACCCCCAGGGCTCCTAGGGGTGAGAGTGACTGCATACTGCTCCAGCACACTTCGCACTGGGAGCGAGGCAGTCCAGGGACCCTGGCAGTATCTTCAGACACCACTGTAATGTTATTTTCTCCTAAGGCTGCTGCCTTCAGAATTGTCCCTGGTGTGGAACAGGGAAACTGAACTATGCCTGCACCCTCCAGAGAAAAGTCCTGGACACATCATCACGGAATGTTTCCCAGGCCTTGGCCCATGCTTTTCTGCATTCCTCTTCCCAGTGGAAAGATAAAGGCAGATTTCCCCATTCAGTTTCCTATATGGATCTCTATATCCAGGTAAGCATGGTGATCCTTCAGCTTATGAGGCTTTTCAAATCATCATCGTCTCTAGACATCTGTGTTATAATTTATTCTAGCTAAGTTAAATGTAGTAGTGGATTATTGCTTCTGGCATACACTGATCAATACTAAGAACGCGTGGTGTAGAGTTTGCTGTTTTTAGGCACTCTTTGCCTTATGCCCAAAACATCTATCTTTAGACATATAATGTGTCTAAATTAAGGCCCTTAAAAATGTCTGAAGCATTTTCATCATATTGGAACGCAATAAAAAGCTGGCCAGTGTGGTTATTAGTTGCCTGGCTCTAGAGATGGAAAACTGCACATTTTCTTCATGTGTAAGCAGCAGCAATACATGCTTCATCTCCTCACTGGGCTCAAAATCAGACTCTTCATGTATTATTCAGATGTCATTTCACCTTGGATATATAGAAACCCTTATGTTAAAATGAAGATGTTATATCCCAACTAGACAACTGTGGTCAAAATTGCCTATAAAACCTCTTCCGAAACAACCTCAAGTAGATAATGGGCCCATAACTTTATTTAATCTGGCATGTAAATTTAATTTTCATAAATCTTTTTTAACACTTTTCAATTCTAATATCCCTAAGCAAAATTCTACACGGACATGCTGCCTTGCAAGTCCTCAAGTAATTGATGTTTGACCCGCCGTACAGGATACTCAACCTTCTGAACTGAAAATGACCTTTTGGCTGCATTGTAATTCTCCTAGCATCATAATATCTTAAAGCATTGACCAATGGCACCAGACTGCATGCTGTTCCCCTGTGTCTGGGTCACAGCGAAGACTGAAAGAAGCTTCCATGCTGTGCTGGAGATGCGCACTGAGCCACAATCAAAGTAGTCTTCTAAAACCTCTAATTCCAGGGAACTATGAGTATTCTTTTTCCATGCTGCAGTACATGAATCATGAAAATAGAAAAAATCAAACTATGACTTTTTAGTATGGTTCTTTCATAACTAGAAGACGTGAATGTGGACTGGGAGATTAGCTGGTTAAACACAGATGACACCCTTCAGTGGTGCCACTGGGGAAACGGATAGGCCCTGCCATTTTGTTGGAACTTCTCATAATCTAAATAACACGCCATGTTTTAAAAGTAATCACTGTCCCTTGCATCATCATTTATATGCTATTTGGACATGCATGCTTCCTAATTGCATTAGTATGGATATAAACAGCAATCTGAAGATGAGGCAGTACAGACATGTTTCCAACATCCCACAGTACCTGTTCCTGTGACTCCAACTCTGTTATCTGACAGGAAGAACTTGCTGTTCTCACCGGGTCTGGAAACAGGTTGCCGAGAAATGACGGTGGCAGCGAGGAGAAGAGGGCTACTCCATACCGGTCCCACCGTGGCAGAGCTAAGGGCCACTCCGTGCCATGCTTCCCGCTGGGGTGCGCAGGTCGGTGGAGTCAGATTACTTTTCATTTGTTAGTTTATCAGCCAATCGGTTATCCCTCTGGAAAATATAACAAAGGATGAATAAAACATACATGAGCGTGCAGTCTGCTGTTACAGGGCATTGTGACACCGAGCCTACGCAGGCAGCGTCCACCCTTCATTATTAGCTGTCGCGCGTCTCGGCCCGCTCTACCATGGACTAGCTCGTGCTTCCAGCAAGAATTCTCTGCTCTTCTCTCCTGTGGAGTGGCTCCTTTCAGACTTCATTGTCTTTTTAGGCTAATATTAATTAGTTGAGCTAAAATTTCTGGGAAATAATAAAGGGGCATTTCAATGGCTTACTATATTGATACAACTCTTTCCATAGCTTCACATAAACTTTTTGTCAAGAGGCACCCAGTTCACAGTCGTTTAATCTTTAGTTTAAACACTCTCAAATGCTCACACAATAAAGTCATGCTAGAAAGCAGCTCCAATGATGGCAGTCTCGGGTGGAGCTTGTGCTGCTCCTGGCTCCTGGGGCTGAAGGTTGGGTCTCTTCCAGAGCACACCTGAAGCCATTCTGAACGCTCGCTGCAGAACGCTCTGCCTCTAGGGGGCGTTTGCATTTTAGATAACAAAGAATAAAAATCTCACTCATCTTCATTTCCAGAGTTTAGGAAGCAACCCATCACACAGAAATGGGAGTGAGGGTGCGCCCCTAAAGAGATTTAAGAGCTAAATACTCCAATTCCAGCATCACTTCAGCCTAAGGCCAGTGTCCTTTAAGAAATGAAAATAGTTGCTGTGTTAACAAGGTATGGATAGCGTTTAAAAAGTCACAGCATCTGTTCCAAATTCAACTTAATAACAAACATTTCAGTGAAATTCATTATTTTTCACTTATTTTCTTAAGTCAGTAATATTTTAGTATTGCATAATTCATTAGTTTTAAAAGTGCAATGTAAAGCTCAGGTAAAGACGAACTGTAGCTATGTTTAAGCAAGAAAGCGGTTTTTAAAAATAACAAAAAATAACAGAATAAAGTAGAGATTACAGGTTCTTACTGACTTGTTATTTCTTACCAGTCACCCACTGGGTCCAGGTACAGGACTGGGTGCTAGAAAATGCTGATTTAAAGGAAGGGCACAGGCTTTGGGGTTGTGGGTCTCAAGTGTTCCAGAGTTCCAGAAGGACAGTGATCAAGTCACCCACAGAAGTATGAGTGGATATTTGAATAGATGCTGTAGGGCATATAAAGCAGTAATCAATCTGGTCATGCTTCCCTGAACAAAAACAACTAAGTACATTAGAACACAACCTCATGACATGATTGCTGGTATAGGCCGAATGGGTGGATGAAGTAAAAAGGGCTTCCTGATGTATACTCTCATATGTAAGATGCTATTTGCTGTAGATCGATCCTTTTTTACACTATGAATATGTATTACTGTCATTCGTTAATAAAAAGTGGATAGGCCAGTAGCTGGGCAGGAAGTTAGGTGGGAAAACCAAACTGAGAATGACGGGAAGAAGAAGAGCAGAGACAAGGGAGATGGCAGTGAGCTGCTCAGGATGCAAGACATGCAAGAGGACAGGTAAAGCCACAATCCATGTGGTAATACACAGATGAATAGAAATGGGTTAATTAAAATATAAGAGTTAGCTAGTAACAAGCCTGAGCTATTGGCCGAGAATTTATGAGTGATATAAGCATCTGAGTGATTGTTTGGGACCGGGTAGTTGGGACAGGAAACATCCTTTTATAGCTATTACACGCTTATACAAAGAGGGTTTCTGAACGCACACCACCAAAAGATATTCCAGAGTCTGGTGAGACTTTGTAGAAGAAAAGAGTTTTAAATGATGTTAGTCCAAGGGAGAACTGATAGATGGAGCATGAGCAGCTGATGTGAAAAACATTAAACTAAAGTCATTGCAGAGTGGATGGTTCATCGATTTAAAAAGGACTTAGAAAATCTGGGGTAGAACTATAGGGCCTTTCTGGAGGTAGAAGATTGGAGTAGAACCTTGGTGGTGGTGAGAGGGATATGAAATAATTGTCATGGTTTTACTCCAAAATGTCCCATAGATTGATGTTTCAAATATTCAGTCCCCCGCTGGTAGTGTCATTTGGGAGATTCTGGAAACTTCAGGAGGTATGGGCAAATGGCAGAGTAGGCTACTGTGGACAAGCCTTTGATGAAGGCTATACCCAATCCCTGGTTCCTACCCTGGTCTACCTCTGGGTCTGCCACACTGTGAACAGGTTCCCTGCTATACTGTCTTGTTGCCACAGACTAAGTTGCTGCCCTTCCTCCCTGCCATAATGGACTGAAACCCTCTGAAATCACGAGTCAGAATAAACCCTTCCCAGGTGGGCTCTGCTGGGCACTTTGGTCTGGGTGATACAAAATAAACAGACACACTATTTCCCACCCCCATGTTCTATTGAAGGAGCTCACACTGTTCCCTCAGAGGCTTATCTGTTGTAAGGAGGCCACTTGTTTGTTTCCTGGCTGCCCAGGCTCCAGAAATAACCACACAGAAACTGTATTAATTAAATCATTGCTAAGCCCATTAGCTCTAGCTTCTTATTGGCTCTTTCATATTAATTTAACCCATCTCCATTAATCTGTGTATCACCACGTGGCTGTGGCTTACCAGGTAAAGTTCCCTCCAGCATCTGTCTCTGGCGGGCTATATGGCTTCTCTTCGACTCCACCTCCTTTCTTCCAGCATTCAGTTTAGTTTTCCCCGCCTAGCTCTGTTCTTTCGCCCTATCACAGGCCAAGATAGTTTCTTTCTTAACCAATGGTATTCATAGCATACAGAGTGGAATCCCACATCACTCATCAGAACCTTTTATACATCATTCTCAATAAAAAAAAAACATGCAGTTAGGACTATTTGAAGAAATAAGTAATATATTAGCACAGAATCTGCAGTGGCATCCATCAGACCAAGTCCTTGAATGATTAACCAAAACAATGAGTATGGGGGTACATGGTCTTTCATTTAGATTTCATAGCTAAGAAGGCTCAAACAGCCCTCTTGTTAAACAAGGATTGCAGGGACACACAGCTCTAACAAACATCTTCAGACAAAGGCCTCCTAACAGCATGAATAAAGGCAGTATTGCTGTCCCTGTTACAATCTGCATCACCTCTAGACATCATGGCTATGGTGTGAATATGGATGTCCCCCCACGGATCCGTGTGCTGAACCCTTCGTCTCCAGGTGGTTATGTTTTTTTGAGAGGTGATCTTGCTAGAAGAAGCAGGCCACTGGAGATGTGGTTTTGAAGGTCGGACATGATCCCCAGTCCCTTCCCCTCTGTTTCCTGTCCACCACAAGGTGAATAACCTCCTCCTCTATATATTACTCCTTTCCCAATGTTCAACCAAAGGATATGGACTCAGAAAACCACAGACAGAAACCCCTAAGACCATGAGCCAAAAGAAACCTTTCCCTCTGTAAGTTCTTTGTCAAGTATTTTGACACAGAGATGTCTGACTAGCAACAACTGTTTAGGTGTGATTATTAATCATTAACATCATCATCGTCATCATTATTATTATTTGCAGGACTCGAACCACCATTGTTGTATCCTTTGTTGTGGATGCTTTTTAGTTGGTTTGGATTTGGTTTACAGTGCTGGGGGTGGAACCCAGGACCTTACCTATGCCAGGTAGATGCTTTGCTACTGATCTACATATCCAGTCTCAAGGCATCACTTGCAAGTTTCAAAGTGATCAGCAATCTGATCAGAACTCATGGTGTTAAATGAATTTGTAAAGGAAAGCAGAAGTTTGTTTCTTAGATTCTATAAGATGAAGGTGCCACCACACCGGTGTCTCAGCCACAACTACACAGTGACTCCAGCAACTCAGTAGAATCAAGTTCTGTATGCCATAGGAGACCAAAGAGGTGAATTCCTAGTGCGTTTTATTATTTTTAAAGCTTTTTAAACTTTTCTTTTCTTGATAACTTTATCTATAAAGCCCAGCATCCTGGTTTCAAAGCTGAGGACCATTGTTTCCCACCTGGAGAGCTTGGGAAATATTTTGTATGTAGTTTTAAAGTTACAAAGGGACTGAGATTTTAATTTGGCCAACTACAAATATGTAGAAAGCACGGTACCTTAGAAGCTGAAAGAAGAAGAATTAGATCAGAATGTTCAAGATTCTGGCAACGATCCTAAGAATGTTCATGCCTAGAGCCACACAGACTAACCCAAAGCAAAGGCCTGAAGCTTGGTTGGGCTTGAGGCATTTCTAAATAGCTCCCCAAGTGGTTCTCCGGAGCTGCCCAGTTGAGAGCTGCTGTTGACCCCACATCAGAGAGAGCAGACTCGGAGAGCTCTTTAGTCAAGTAACATGGAAAACACCTGCCAGCCGGGCGCCCTCTGGAAAACGGTTCCACAGCTCAGGTTTCCCAAGGAAACATTTGCTGAAGATAATGACATCCATGTGATTAAACACAAAGTCAAATTTGGTTTCAGAGAATTTCACCCAAGCTCCAAGATCTGAAAAATATCCATTTTCTTAGATTTCCAGCAAGTCCCTTTCTTTAAGTATCTCTTCTGTAAGAGCAAGAACACGTGACCTCTTTAATCCCTCTCAGAACTGCTGTAAACTGCTGACCACAACATGTCAGTAATTACACTATGGACTCTTATAGCCTATTGCTTTCTGGGGTTAGTTTGAACTGATTAAGAAGTTGTGTATGTGTGTGTGTGCACATGTGTGTGCATGTGCTTCTTATGTCTTTTTTCACTCCAGTTTCTTGTTTGTCTATTTTCTAAAAAGAATGAGAGGGAAGAATGCAGTTGGGTGAGCTAGGAGGTGGGGAGGATTTGGGAGGAGTTGGGAGAGGGGAAACTGTGATCAGAATATATTGTATGAAAAAAATTTCAAAAGTAGTAATGTTGGGTGTTGTGGTGCATGCCTTCAATCCCAGCACTCAGGAAACAGAGGCAGGTAGACCTCCTGTGAGGTCAAGACTAGCCTGGTCTAAATAGTGAGTTCCAGGGACAACCAGAGATATGTAGGGAGACCCTGTCTCAAAAGAAGAGGGAGAGGAAGAGCAGCAGAAGGAACAGGAAGCAGGTATTGTTTTCTTCCCTCCCCCAATCAGAACGGAGTGCTCTGAAAGAACTTTGAGAGTTTGAGTGTGCAATCCTGATGAATTTCAGCCCAGGCATATAGTCCATCACTAAGTTGAATGACTTATACAACAAGTGGAAGCTGCTTCCTGTCACGTCACGTGAGGCATTTTACCCAATGGCATGGTGATTCAAAGACTGTCACAATGATGGTGGGGGCAAGATAAGAGGAAGGTGGGAGTAGCCAACACTATCAAGACTGTCTCACTTAAGTCCTAAAAATGAATGAAGTGGTTAAAATATAGAGTTTATTCCTAAAATGCAGTATTATCTCAGTAGGTCACAGTGTCATCGCTCTCGTGATCATATTGACAAGACCTCTCTCGGACTGAACTTTGGTCTGGCTGTTCCCTTTAGAACGCCAGCCTAGTGCGTCTCTGTGTCTGGCCTGCACCACACTGTCTTAGTCATGAGAACTCAGTTTATTCTTATTTTTTTATTACATTTATTTGTTTACTTTGTGTGGGTGGACGGTCGTGTGCCACGGTGTGAACGTGGAGCTCAAAGCACAGCTTCTGGGAGTAGGTTCTCTCTTTCCACCACGTGGGGGTCCCAGGGGTTGAACTCACATTGTGAGGCTTGGCAGCAGGTACCTTTCCCCACTGAACCATCTTGCCAGCCCCTGAGTTAGAAGAGACTCTCCCATCTCAATATTTGAACCCTCAGTATCTTATCAAATTCCCCATTCCTCACACTTGGTACCCTGAACTACTTTCAATAAGAACACAAGGTCTATTTCACCAAAATCCTTCCCATCCCTGATGTTTCCTTCCTAGTAATTTTCCATCTGCTGGTCCAAACTTTGTCCCTGGCCTATGAATCTGGACTGGCTCATATCGGACTCAGAATGGGACCCAGTTCCATACCCCTTTTCCATGTTGTAATCATTACTGAATAAAGCATGTTTGTTCTACTTTTAAAAAGAAAGCACTCATTGAACCATTTTATATTGTCATTTTATAAAAGACCATAAAATGGGAGCAGTTAAGGAAACTTCCCAAGGACCTCAGGTAGGAGATAGTGAACCCTGGCTTTGAAAACGGGCTCCCTGGCTGTTCTAGCAAAGTTCTAACTCATTGCACAGATTGGCTTCTAGGGCTGGTAATTGGAGGAGGGTTGGGGCGTGCTGTTTCCTTTCTTACCAACCTGCGGCTGAGTGGGTGGTGAATGAGCTGGAGGTCAAGAAGGCTGGAAGTAATGGCTTTCAACATGGAACTACTAACGAGGCCCACTTTGCAGTCCAGTGTCAGGGACAATATCCATTTACCTAAGGACATCTCTAATCTGAGAACTACATCACTGGGAAAATACTGATGGAGTCTTGCCACCTGCTAGGAAACGCAATATTTATTTCACATGTGTGAAATTTAAACACCTTGTTGCTTACTTATGATAAGAAATTGCTACAATAAAACCAAGAAGGTTTGAGTCTAACCCATGTCCTTCTTTGACAGAATGTCTGTAAACAGAACCTTGCCCCGTGACTCCAGAGCAGGTCCTGTCTCCTGTTCGGATTAGCTCGTGTTAGTAACTAAGAAAACAAGGGAAGTACTCCCTGCTCAGAGTAAAAGTCTTTTTTAATGGGGTTTCAATTATAAAGACTGTTCTGCAAATTGTCAGAATGTGGTCAAGCAGCCTATAATAAAGGGAAGCGTGTACAGAAACCAGGATACAGTGTTTGTGGTGGTGGTTTCGGGGGGTCTGGCCTGAAGCTCAGAGCCTTACCTAGGGTACAGATGTGTCCTGCAAGGAGAAGGAACTGCTAAGGCAAACCACACACATGCCGTGCTTGGCGATTTCCTAAATGCTTTCACGGTCACCGCCATTTTAGGACTTCATGTCCTTTTAAGAAAGAGATCTGGTTAGTTGTGGTCATGTGATTTCTCCTAAGGCCATTAATCACGAAAGGCTAAAAGCTGGAAATGGGATTGCAGTGTTCCGCTACCAAATTGTGTTTCTGTATTCCAGTTAAACTTAAAAAAGTTGACCTGGACAAGAGAACTATAAGTGACAAAGGGTGTCCCTTCCTTTGATACACCGCTTCCTCCCCACACCAATGGTCACTAGCCTGGGAAGCTGAGAGGTTCTCTGTACTCAGTACTCAGTACTTAGTACATAGCCCACTGCACTAAGTCCAACAGGGCCTACATAAATATCTAGTGTCCCCAGTGGATCTTCGCAGCAATGCATTCCAACCGACTCATGGAAGGGACATCAGCTGTTCTAGGTGGACCTTCTCACCCCATTTGTGAAAGAAATTTCAAAGCAAGGGTCTGGACTCCCAAAATAGAAGCAGCCTGTGACTGTAGTCCTTGATCTTCCAGCCGTGGCTGCTTGCCAATATTTATCTAGCTGCATCTCTGCCCCAGGACCCTGAGACCCCTGGGAATGAATGTCTGTCAAAAGGCCTCCTTTGTAACTCAAGCAAGATATTCAAATAAACATTCAGTTCAGTCCTAACGCAAAGTTGACCAGCATTCAATGTGGCTGTGTTGCCCTCTAGTGTTCAAAAGGAGCAACTGTAAGCAGCAGTTTTCAACCACAAACTATTCCTCAGTGTCTCCCATTTCAAAAACCTTAGCGGCTCTTCTGCAGTCAGGATGGTAACTATATATGCGCTGACCAGTTTGTATATAATCCATATAAAATTTTAAATCTGAGTGTGTATCCAGGCCACTATACTTTCTGGACATCCCTACCCTTCCTCTCTAGCTCTTCCAGACACTTTGCTCTGACCCTTGACCCTTGACATCCCTGCTACCTACAGACTCTCATCCTGGTACAGCCAGCCTCACGCCTGGTTCTTCATCTCCCAAGGTAACTGTGGCATCCAGTTCACTCTGTCCATCCGTTCACCAGGCTGGAGACCTCCGTGTCTACGTGTCCCTACCTGTCATCACCTTTGTCCTCCTTACATTCCCTCATCAGCTCTAGTCGCTGATGTCTTCCGTCTCTTCAGCGGTAAGCTCCAGCGTCACACCATGCCAGGCAACTCCCTTCTAAACACGATGCCACATGGAGAACTTGCTGGCTTGCGCTTCTGATCTCAAGTCTGTCAGCTGTATTCCTTTTTCATCAACTGCTTTCCTGTTTAGCTAAGACTCTTGGATCAAGGGTAGCTATGCCTTTGTCCCGCGCCCACCTTGCCTCTATCAACAGACACTACCTCTTATCTTGAAGGGAAATAGTGCATTCTATCTTCAACAAAGCATTTTCATATAGATACATTTGACCCACACAGTAACTGGGACAAAATCTTGCAAGTCAAGAAGCCAGGTCTAGAGCAGTTTCATACCGAAACCACAGTTGTTAGGAGAGCCTGGGTAGGAGTATGCCTCCTGAGAATCCCAGTCACGTGGGACGTGGAGTTTCTGTGCACAGGTTCCAGGGAGACCTTGGCCACCATTGCTGGCAAAGCCCCTGCGGTTCCTTCACTCCCGCCTAAAGGATAAAGTGGAGCAGCCTGGGAAGCAAGAGTCCGATCTCCCTTTTGTTTGAAAGTTGTTGGTACTGAGGATGGAGTTTCCTTGTATGTTTGTTGAGCTGCCATTTGCAGAGACCGTGCCTGAGACCTAACCATCCACTCTCCATGATTTGGGTCACAGCTTTGGAACCAACCTCATTCGGAAAGTCAGACCAAGCTCTGGCGGAAGCATCATGGCACAGAGTCAAGACACACGTGTCCAGGCTGGAGAACGCCACAGAGAACTCGCTGACCCAAGTGCACTTAAAGCTTAGCTGATTCTCTGTAAAAACATGAGAGAAACTAAAGCCACTTCTACTGAGAACAGGGGACTCCGCCGAGTCACCCATCAACATTCCAGACAGACAGGAGTCTCAGCTCTTTCCTGGGCCTGTCCTTGGAGCATGAAGACCACAGAGCTCCACTTTTGTCAGTTACAGGTGTGCTCCTCCGTCCCCATGTTTCTTCTAGTATGTCTTTCTTTCCTCTGCACCTACCTTGGTGTACGTGATGCTGGCCTCCAACACAAGCCTTCCCACACATGCTGTCCTAGATGTGGCCCACAGAGGGTGGGCCTGGGACAGCCCTCTCACTCTGCTTCATCAGAGCTAATATCTACAGGCTACACCAGAAGCCCCGGACTGGGAGGTACGGGCTTTTAAGTAGACTTGGGTAAGGAACTCAGTCTCTTCAGTCAGTGCCTTCCTCTGTAAAAAGGAGATTTTTGTTTGTTTGTTGTTATCAAAATCAACTAACAGTGCCCTGAGGACTAATTATATTATCATGATCAAAGAAACTCCTGGAGACTCCAGGAGCTCTGGGGAGGGCTACAAGGACACAGGACAGAGGAGTCTATAACTAAGATGGATTTAGGGGATTATTGTAAAGCTTGCTACTGGACAGTATTTCCTTACAGCACGGAATGTGTACGAGGGGGTGCTGGACAATGGGTATCAGCAGCAGTGTGTGGGGTAATATTAACCATCTGGAGGGAGGCCCAGCCTGTACTGGGTGAGTCAGCGGGCCGCACACACCTACAGAGCGATTGATTCATGCACATTTTAAGCTGTTTATAAGAGATTTGGGGGAGGAACCGGACAGGATTGAACTGGACCATGGGGACAGAAGAGACAGTGTAGAAGACGACCGTGTATCTGAAGAAAGTAGTCTTAAACGGATACCTCAGAATGCCCACCCATTATAGCCTGTGACAGGCCTGGCGTGTGGCCACTCCACGGCGGAGTGGGCAGTGGAAGAGCCCAGAGTTCTGGTAAACACTGAATGGAGGGTGTCCGAACAAAGCACAAGGGTGTGGCTTTCAGTAAATAGTAACCATTAATGTTCTGAGGAGCCCTTTCAAAGCAGAGAAGAGCAGGGCCCTGCCAGTCACTGCACGCTGCACGCTGCACACAGCACCAGTCCAGTGTGTTCACACATGAAGCCAGGACAGCGCTTTCCTTCCCTGGGCTTTGAGCAATAGCCAATGCCTTCAGCTCTCTTTCTTCTGAGGGAGAGAGGAACTCCGGGACACGTGGAAAACTGCCCATGCCCAGCTGAGGCATTTAAGAGGACTGGGATCTCAGCTCTGCCATTCACTAGCTGAGCTGCTTAGATAAACTTATCCAACTCTCTGGATCTGTAGCCTCGCTTCTAAAACATACAAATGGGGTACAGTAAAGAATGTTGATCAAATGGAGTCAGGATGACTTTCCAGTCAGGATCATTGTTGCAATGAGCTGTTCTCTGGGTATGACTGCTCATTCTGTGTGCCAGCTTGCCTGGACTACAAGGTACCTGTATATTTAGTACAACATTACTCTTTTTGTGGAAATGTGTTTGGGGGGTTAATATTTCAACCCCCCAAAGGCAGATACCCCTCAGCTTCAGTTGTAGGCCTGAACAGAACAGTAACTGACCCTCCCTAAGACTGGAGCAAATCTCCTCCAGGCCGACAACTCCCTGCAGAGACGTTGCTGTCCTTCCAGTACCTGCTTTCTTTGGATCTCAGGGCTGCTCACTCTGGGTCCCAAGATTGTCAGCCTCCAAATCCTGAGAACTGGTGCCTTATTTTATAAATATATCCTATAGGTCTGTTTCCCTCAGAAACCCCAGCTAATATAGTATGTACTTTTTAAGAAAGGTTTTATAATTGCTTTTTAAAAAAATTGTCAAAATTAAGGAGAAGGCAAGATTTGCTTGCATGGGCATTTGAAATTCTGTGCTTAAGGAGCAGGGGGAGTGGCCAGAGTGTGCACCTCAGTGGGCAGACCTGACCTTCTAAACCCAAAGCATATAGCAAGGGCACGGGAAGGGAGACCCGCTCTGAGTAAGCCATTCTAGATTTCTATTTTTAATTTTTCTCCTTTGCATAATTCTTTGAATTTTAAGAACCATATCATTTGTGCTACAATTTTGCTATTCATTTGCTATGATGAAATCACTGAAATGCAAACCTGGTTGTAAAATAAACGTAGATATGTCCATTATCTATAGACATTAAGAGTAAAGCAGATCTATATAAGCTAATATAAAAATGGTACAATAGAAACATATTCATGGTTTTTAAAATACAGATCATTGGTCCTAAACACAGAAACACATCTGGATCAGAAGGTACCAGGCTCCAAGAGCCTGGCTAAGGGCAAGTTCCGGAAGCATTCTCAAGGACAAGAGCTGGGCTCACTCAGAGCAACTGGAAGGTTTGAAGGTCTTGTTCAGTGAGAAGCAAAACCCAGCCTTAGGAAGGAAATAGCTTCAAAGATGGACATCCACCCCAGAGTACTGTGCTGCTTCAAGAGCTGCAGAGAACAACTTTCCTGCACACACACTCAGAAGAATAGAGAGTGCAGGGGCTGCAGTTACTGCAGGAAGCATCACCCAGTATCACCCAAGGGAAGGATGCACAGCAGAGTCCTGGTGTGCGGAGCCACAGCCCTAGTTAGTACAGGAGGCCTGGGGCCCTCATTCCAATGCAGAATATGCCACTTGGTTGCCCACAAAATAATCCCTTTTGACTGCTGTCAATACCTTTTTAAAAATGTGTCTTTTTTCATATTTTCTATTTTTGAAATTTTTGAAATTATAAATTCATGATTTCCCCCATTTTCTTTTTACTTCTTCTTAGTCCTTCCATGTGCCTCCCCTTGCTCTCTAAAATTCATGGCTTCTAGTGTGTTACACACACACACACCCCTAAATGTATCACTATAGCCTGCTCAGATAACCTGTTCAATCCATATATTGTTCCCTGTTTGTATATTTAAGGGCTGGCCACTGATGTTGGATAACCAGTTGGGGGCTCTTCCATGGAGAGGAACATTTCTCCTGCTCTTAACATTCCCCAATTGCCTGTAGCTGTTTGTCTAGGGCTGAGACCTGTTCCGTGTTAGCATGTCCCTTGACAGTTTATATGTGTGTGTCTGTTTTGCCTGCCTGTATACATGTGCACCATATGTGTGTCTGTGCCCATGGAGTTCAGAAGAGGTCATTGGATCCTATGGAACTGAAGTTAAGGGTGGTTGTGAACCAGCATGTGTATGCAAGGAATTGAATCAGGGTCCTCTGAAAGAGCCCCAAGTGCTGGTAACCAATGAACCATCTCTTCAGCCCCACGCCATCAACTTCCTAATACATACCACCTCTGCTCCAGTTGGGCATCTCAAGTTTGCTCCCCAAATTTCAATTTCAATTTTTCCGTTTCCTCATCTTTACAGAGTAGAAAGAGAAGCTAGACACAGAGACTCACATACTGTACTGATTTCCACACAAGGGGTGTTTTCCATCAACAAGGAACTAGAGATACACACAGCAACAAAGATTGCATGAACATCTTGTGTAGGGGGAAAATAGAAAGAATATGGTTTATTTTATTCCATTTATGTAAATTCTTGGGTGAGGAAAACCTAATCTAGAGAGGTAAAACTATTGGTAACCACTCATAAAAGCCTAGACAATGAAATAGAAGGAAGGCGACATGGAACAAATTTACTGAGGCTATGAACATGTTTTATGTCTTAATTAGGGCAGCAACTACAGGGATACATAAATTAATGAAAGTATACATCAGTGAACATCTAAAATAAGTGCTTTTTATTTTACATAAGTAAAATATTTTACTTCAATAAAAATGAATATATAGGGAACTTAGTTTTTAAAAAACAAGTCATAGCTGGGTGGTGGTGGTACATGCCTTTAATCCCAGCACTCAGAAGGCAAAGATAGGTGGATCTCTGTGAGTGTGAGGCCAGCCTGGTCTACAAGAGCTAGTTCCAAGACAGGCTCCAAAGCTACAGAGAAACCTTATCCCAAAAAACCAACCCCCCCCAAAAAAAAAGTAATGGAAGAGTTTGTGTAGTAGTCTAATGTGGGAAGAAAACTGATCTCATCTCTATATATGCACATGTGCAATAGATGTATGTAACCACGTGGAGAACATGAGTACATATATGTATTATGTATGTATTCCATCACATTTGCATATGTAAAGAACATTTCTGGAGCATATATAAAACATGTGAAGTTCCATAGAGGTGAATGGGGACTAGGGAGGCAGAATTACTTTTCATTGAAATACTGCTTTAAAAAAAAAAAACACCATGTATACACAGACTTCTTTTAAAAATCAGTCTCGTTTTCATCATGAAAATATGTTTGCGCCAGGGCTTCATCGCTGTAACAGGCCCCTTGCTTTGAGCACTGTGTTGTCATCAGGGAGCCTCCTCTCTCAACAACCATGATCTCCAGTCTACCGCCATAGCACTTCCAGCATTTTCTTTAAAAACTGCAGTTTTGTAGCATAGTATGACGGTGCAGGCCTCTAATTCCAGTTATTGGAAAGCTAAGACAGGAGGATGGCTATGATTTAGAGGCCAGTCTTTGCTACAAAGCCAGACCATGTCTCAAAAAAAAACCAAGTATTTTTCAGCCCTCCCCACCCCTCCCCACAGAAATGTAGGTTTGCCTAAGCCAAGAAACCCTTGTTACTTTCTGCTTCTGTCAGGTAAAAGCCGGTCTCTGCTGCAGGCATTAGAGGAAGTGATACCATGTCCTGCTATTTTTATCACTGTTTTTGTCTTTTACTTTTTCTTTTCTTTCTTTTTTTTTAACCACTTGTTGGCCTCATCTTCATTTGGTCCATGCTTGATCACTCAGCCAGGCCTGTTCGTTTTTCCTGACCATGCTCTAAGTCCACGGTCCACTGCCTTCCTGCTGTGGCTACCCTAGACCAGGTACCACCTCTCTTGGGTTCGCCCTGCTGGTCTCTAGCAGGAGCCCTGTCCAGTTTTTCTCCATTCCTGTCTTCTCAGTGCCCTGGCTATTCTCTTCAAATGTAAGCACTGCGTTCTCACCGTCCGTTCATAATCCTTCAGACCTTCCCACAAAACTGAAGCAAATGATGCAGTCTCTTAGCTCACCTGGCCACAGGCTTGACTCCCATCTCTTTCCTCATGATAGCCTCTTGCCAATTCTTTCCTATCCACTCAGGCTCCTCAGCTCCTCTTCGCTGGGTCTTTGCACACGACATTCCGTCTCCATACACTCTTCTACTCTCTGGGTCCTGTGTCTCCCAAACTCAAGTTTCACAGCATTGTCTACAAGACTGATGTGACTAGCGGAGGGAAATGCAGAGAGAAGCAAGCAGGGCAGAAGATATGGGTGAGGAATTCAGCCTCAGAAATGCTAAAGAAATTGTGCGAAGACCACGGAGATGAGGAAGGGCTGGGTCGTCGGGAAGTTGAAAGTAGCCAGATCCATCCGGTTTATGAGGGATGAGGGGAAGAAATGAGGGACTGGGTGGCTGAACAAAGATGGAAGGATAAAGAGCCTTGAACGCCAAGCAAATGCAGCCCTTGTTTGGCAAACATCTATGTTTAATCCGGGAAGTGGCAGTCTGTTTTAGAAAGACTGTCCAGTGTGTTACAGAGAAGTCCAGGAGGGGAGATGAACCAGCTTAGGAAAAAACGGCAACAACTGGACCAGGCAGCATCAGGCAGGCATTGTTGGAAATGGTCAACTTGGGGATATGGAGCTATGAGCTCAAGAACAGAATGGATGAAGGCAGAAAGACAGACAGACCTAGGTGTCCAAGAATATTCCAGATACCCACTGGAGCAACTGGGCATTCAGCATGCTCACTGGTTGAGATGGGGATCTCCAAGGGGAGCAGGCTGACAGAAGACAATGAGTGAGATCTGGCATATGCCCACAGTAGGGTATTTACTCCCAAGTCAGCAAGATTTAGTTCAGACCCAGCTCTAGCTATAGCATGCAGCACCTGACCCGCAGATATCCACTTGGGTCCTTTTCATTCTTCCCTGTGTCTGTGTGTTTCTAGAGCTCCTGTCTACTATGTCCCAGTAAGGGATGTGAACTCTTTCCTGTGCTTGTGGAGTTGCTGAAGCAAAGGGAGAAAGGTGGGAAGATCAGTCCACTAGGGTCAAAAGTTTCATTAGAAAATGCTTTTCTTCCAAGCATGGGTCAGTCAGTCATACTGTTTCTCTTCCTCGGGATTCCTCTCATGGCTCAATGCTCCCTCAGCACTCCAGACCACTTTGCCTCTTCCTTGCTGAGCCCCAGGGACACTCTGAAGTCCGCAGTATGCACATTTTCCACGTAGAGTTTCTTCTTTGCCTTTGAACTCTTTGCAGGTGTACATATCACACCAACTCAGTCTTCAAACTCGGAAAAAGTCCAGCTCATACAGTATGTCACTTTCCTTTCGCCCCTGTGAGTGGTACGGTCCCAAGAACATACATTTTCAAAAACATAAGAATTGGACTGAAGTCAACATGGAATTCTTCAGGGTGAAAATACCTACTTTGGAAGACCGTGACCTGATGGGAGATGACATGTTGGTTAGGAGAGTGAGACCGTATCAGCTGTCAACACAGGGAGGAACAAAACCCTGTATAACAAGGGGCCTCTTTAAAATGATGGCTTTTCATTGTAAACATTCTCCAAAGGAGGAGAATGCTCGATGTGAGGTGTGGCTTGGTGATCTTCCTGGTATGTTGGCGCCCTGAGTTCAACTCTCAGCTACGCAAAAAGCTAGTCAACCAATTAAAAGTTTGTCTTCTAAGAGTGCCCTTAGTCTGTGAACAATACTGGGTCATAAAATGCAGCGCCTGTCATTTACAGTAAATGATACCCAGTGGTACCAATCAGCACAAATGAGAGGACTTGGGGTAAATGACTTCCTTTTGGTTAGAGCTCTGTTGGCATGGTGATATTTGGGCAATTTAAAGGAAGGGGTTTTATGGCTCATCTTGTAACACCTTTCTCCAGGCAGAATAGGTGAGGCGACCCACCTATGGTGGTCAAACTATGCTTGTCAAGATGGAGAAAGCGCTCTGTCGTGAGGGAACGGAGAGGCAGACATAGGGTTTGTTTTGTGAGCCCTGTCCAGGCAGCCTTTAGCTTCTGGCACTCTCTCACTGGGGCCACTATTTCATATAACCTCTCCACCGCGAGCATCCTTCTCCCTCTGTGGGGCACACAAGACCTCTAATGCATAGCTTGTCACAGAGGCACAGCTGAGCGTGGGAAGAGCGGGTCCAAGGTGGGTGGGTCAGGTGCACTAGGGAGCAGAGAGGCATGCCTCCGGAGGTAGCAAGGACAAGGGGCCAGGCACTGCGGCGGTTGCCTCATATCTCTGCTGAGGGCTTGTTTTCAAGGAGGTGCAGGGTAAACAGCAGGAGAGATCCTTGTGTCCCTGGTGGCACCAACACCCATTGACTCTGGGTCACATTCCTTCCAGACTTCACAGGCCTGGGGTTACAAGGCCTTGTTGCACAATCCTTAGAAGAATGGATATGTATGATGGGGGCTGGGTTGGGCCGAAGGGGTGTGCCCTGCATGTGTCAGGGACCTATATGTGGCCAGATGCCAAGGCACCTAGGTGGTGGCAGCAAGACTCACCATCTAATGCCTCAGGATCTTTGGAGGGGTATCATTCTTTTAACACCTCTTGAAGCTTTTAAGTAACCTTGTCAAGCTGCAAGCTTTGGGGAAATTTTAGGGGAAATGTTCCAAATGTTTACTAGGCATACCTGTGTGTCAGTTTACCGGAGAGAGCTGGGACTTCACAACCACATCGCAGAAGCTTATTCTAAGCTCCCTTTCTTCCTGTTTTCCCCAGTCAGCTTCCTCCTGCCATAGTGCATGCAAATTTCTCAATATATTACACGCTTTTGAGATCAATATGGAAGCAGAAAGACAGACCACAGCTCCGCTTTAAGCCTTTGTCGCCATTTTCTGGTTTTCCCTGAAGGAACGTTCCTACTTCTCTTTACCACAGACACAGCATGGAAAGCCAGGAATATGCGGAAGAATCTTAGGGTTAGACGTTTCAGGTGACTATAAACTGGTATGAATTAAGACCATCTGGATTCACCAATAGCAACAAAAATCGTCACCACCACTGAATGAAGTATGCTGATGACCATGGCAATTAGGATGCCTTGATCTCAAATGATTATTTGTTTTACTTCATTTTCTTCCAGAATTTAGACCTTTGGGTAGACATTCATATATTTGCAGGGAATTCAGTTAGAAACGTGGTGTACCTGTGCCCAGAAGGTGTCAAGGCACAAACTACACACAGATTGGAGATGTAAGACTGGCAGTGCTATAGAAAAACCCTGGACAGGGCCGAAGAGGCACCTAACTTACAAAGAAAATTCTATGTAAAATCCAAAATCATAGGAAAAGTTCCAGAAGCCTCACTTAGCAAATTTGAGTAATAAGGGTAGGTCCCTTCCCACAGATGTGTGAAATAGCCTTGGCTGCCATACAAAGTGTTCCCATGCACATGCAGGCTGCACACATACACTTACACATGAACATGGTTTGCCCACACTGTAGAAGGCAGGACCACATGAAGAGTGTAATTGCTACAAAGTAGAAGGCTCATAAATTGTATAAATACTTATCAGAGTGTATACGTGTAGTGTGTACCTGCGTACACATGTGTGTGCATGAACATGTGGAGGCCCGAAGTCAAATCTGAGTCTATCCCTCTCCATTATTATTATTATTATTATTATTATTATTATTATTATTATTATTATTA
>LOJH01010230.1:9476-27646 GCA_001685095.1 Ellobius talpinus
TCCTGGAACTCACTTTGTAGACCAGGCTGACCTTGACCTCAGAGAGCTGGGATTAAAGGTGTTCCACCATGTACCACCTCTTGATAGTGTGTACTCCACTCTAGCCCTTTCCCCTGGACCCTGATCCAAACACCAGGCTGGAGCTGCTGTTGGTGTCCCTGCACTTTGCTCTTCCATCCTGGGAAGATACAGCTTGACACCAGGGTGTGGTGGCCCCTCTCAGCATCTTATCCCCATCTAAGTACATTTCCCAATGTTGGAAACATTGACATGGCTTGATGAGACCACCACTGATTCTTAATTGCACCTAGGAACAATTAATATCCTCCAATGACAATGAATAGGAAAAACTAAAGCTTGAACATGCTGGCCCTTGGGAAGAGGGATACTGAAAGTCTTGGCATGTACATTTTGTCTTTGCGATACCTTAAGTGACAGATATCCTTAGCCCACGTGAGTGAAGGACCTCTCATCTTCTGAGGACACAATCCATGCTTACTAACCTCCACTTCCAGCTCCCCTGTTTCAGTTTGCTAGGCCTGGTTGATGTTGGGAATGTCTAAGGGTCTCTGTTCTGAAATGGACTCAAGTCTTGTTGTATCTTGTTGGGCCATGTGTGGTGGGTATCTCTGGAAGGCATGCTCTTTTTCTTTTCTTTTCTTTTTTTCTTTCCTTTCTCCTTCCTTCCTTCCTTCCTTCCTTCCTTCCTTTCTTGCTTGCTTGCCTTTTTGAAGGAAAGCAGAGGAGGAGTTGATCTGGGGGAGAGGGGAGGTTGGGAGATGGACTGGGAGGAGTACAGGGAGGGAAACTGTAGCTGAGATGTAATGTAGGTGAGAAGAATAAAAGTTAAAAAAACATCTTCAGTGACTGATGTTGTGTAGCTTTGGTCCCTCGGGGTCTCAGGAGGAACCTAGCTCTCTACTGAGTACTCTCTACCAAAGGTCTACACCATAGGTTCTGGTCTGGGAATGGGAATATTATTATGTGTAGTTCCAGTGGTGGCTATGAGCCATTTGTTTGAGAAAACGGAGTATTCAGTTCATATTCATACACTAGATTTTTGTTTTAACATTGAGGGAAAAATACAACCATAACATCATCTACAAAAATTTGAACTTGAAGGCTTTTCAATGTCTTCTAGGGTGTCTCCTCTGGAGAGGAGAAGAAGCAAGATCCTGAAGAAATACAGTGCTGGAGCTACTCAGTGACCAATGACACATCCGAAGCCCAAGCACCATGCTCCTTGCTCCATACACCACCACCATCACATCCACATTCCCCAGCCGCAGCCACACATCAGTCTGAAGGTGGCCGTTTACCAAAAGCCAAACCTGCATGTGTAGTGGAAAGTATCGAGGTGCTAGCAGGAAGCTCCCCTTGACCCCATGGCCCCATTTATCAAACACCCTACTACCCTCATTTCCTCTAGAGAACCTTGGTGACAAGAGGTGTCTGCACCTGAGGTTTCCTGTCTGTGTCAAGTCACCTTTCCTGCTAGGAACCTCCTTAACCCCTGCCTTCAACTTCTGTCTTCAGCCTTCTGCTGCCATGGCCCTGCCGACACTGCTTGGCAATGATCATCGATAACGTCACTTTACCAAAGATGAGGGCTGGCTGCCACACCTTTCCTCATCTTTCTGGAGCTCCCAGAGATGGCTGATGCTGCAAGTCTCTCCTTATTTTGAAGCAATCTTCCCATTTCACATACGTGCGCTTGCCCCTGCCAGCTCCCTTCCCCTCTCTCTGAGCAGTTTTGCCGTCTCAGCTGCCCTCGTAGCTACCTGAGATTCTCAGTCTCCCCAAAGTTTCTCTTATCTGAGCGTTTCACATGCTTTCTTGGGACCTCTGCCCCAGTCCCCGTGTTTTCTTCTTTATCTGTTTTAGTCCCCTGTTGCCACAACAAACCAACCAAAACTTTGTGGTTTCAAACTGCAACAAATTCTTGTCCCCAAGATCCTGTGGCTCAACCGGGTGCTCTTCTGTCTGTGGTATTGGCTAGGAAGCTGGAGGAATGGTTGTTCAGAAATAGCCTTACTAACATACAGCTGGAAGTTTGCTCTGGCTGCTGGCTGGGAGCTCAAGTAAAGCTGACAGTTGACAGCCTGTTAATTAAAGCGCTCTATGTGGTCTCATCCTGAAGCTCTAAACGGAGCTTGTCAAACAGATTCGAAACTCCTGGATGTCTGCTCTCTTGCTTCACATTGGTCGAGACAGTTGCCCAGGGAAGAGAGGTACATCTTTATGAGATGTGGCATTTCATGCAGAGAGAGAGAATGGATGGCAGACATATTTGATAATCTGCCACAGTTAACCTTCTGGCTGAGACAGTGGCTAACATGCCAATGTGCAAAACGAACTCACTCCTGTCCAAATTCTCATTCTGTGATGGCGTCTGAGCCATGCCTAAAATATCATCATTATGATGTGACACCCTCCACTCTGCTCCTTGATGCTGACTTTCAGCTGTTGCTTCTGTGTGGTTGCTTTGGGAGGAGGCACTGAGACCTGGATCAAAGCAGCAAGTTGTATTACAAACTAAGAAACAGTTCTGGGAAAGGATATAGACTAAAGCAATAAAGTCTAGAGCACGCAAGACGGGCAAACGCCAGTGTTCTTAGCAATTCTGAACTCTGACTGGGCACATGTTACCATTCGCTCTGACTCCCGGGCCAGAGAATGTCCCTGGATTGGTTGCCTGTTTCTGCTTCTTGTGAGTAGTTTTCCATGGCTCTTGGCTCTTCCCCTTGGATTCCTAGCTTTCCTTTCCGAATCGCCCTTCCTTTCCTGTAAGAAATACCATGTGACCTGGGTGTGGCAGTGCACACCTGCCCTCTCAGAACTCAGAAGGCAGAGACAGGAGGGTCACTTGAGTTCTAGCCAGAGCTGCTTGGTCGGACCCTGCCTCAAAAAGCCCCAAACCAGACCAAGCAGACAAAAGCAAATGTTCCATGTGATTAATTGAGGAGCTCTCTCAGCCTGTACCCTGCTTGGAGGAAGTCTGAGGTCTTGGCATCTCTTTTAATTTTCCATTATCTGTCCCTTCAAGTTTAAGCTGATATAAGTCTTTTTAAAACCATTGCAAGGTCTCTGTGTTCAAAACCACCACCATGCCCTGCTGCTGTCTCCATCTTTATCAGAACAGCTGTGATTAGCCACGGGCAGCCCTCCACAGATCATGCCTGTTTGAGCTGGGGTAGGTAGAGTAGTTGACTAGCATGCGGAAAGCCCTGGGTTTGATGCCCAACACGGCATAAAACTGGGCATGATGGTGCCTGCCACTCTGGAGGCAGAGGTAAGGGGATCAGTTCACCCCTGTAAGAAACAGCTCATTCCCATTCCTGCAAGTATAATAATAAATTTATTGGTTTGCCAAACTAGATTCAAGAGGAATCATTTCTTTAGTCCATCACTGGTATTTTACCTGAGAGGAATAGATATTTGCTCATATTTACCATGAACTTCCTGTCACAACAGAATGCCCAAACAGATCTTTTGAGGCAGGACAGATTAAGCTGCATGAACCTGTCTTTAAAATCAACGGGAGTTGGGGCTGGAGTCAAGTCAAGAGCACTTGCTGCTCTTGTAGAGAACCTGGGCTCTGTTCCCAGCACCCATATCAAGTGGCTCACAGCTGCCTGTAACTCCAGTTCCAGGGTATCCAATGCTCTCTTCTGGCCTCTGTGGGAAGCTATATAGATGCACTGCACATATATACACTCAGACAAATACTTATAAAAAGTACAAAATAAATAAATCTTTAAAAGTTTTCCAGAGTGCTACTACTACATACCTTGAAGTCTGGAAAGTTCCCAGACTTATTTTTTTTTAACAGAGAGATCAATGGGTACCACTTAAACTTTTGGAATTTCAACCGTCTGACAGCCATATGTTTGATCTGTTGTCCACCTGAAGGCTGTGTTTTCTAGGTAGCTTTTGAAATGGATCGTTACCCTGTGGTCATTTCTTCTTACTTTGAGAGTATCTTGTTACCCGGAGGGTCAGCCGATATGAAATCATTTGAAAATCTCCCCTCCAACAGTCTCATCATGAAACTGTCACCTCTAAATTCTGCCTGAAAATGGAGCAGTTCTTTGCTCAGGTGACCGCAGCCTCTCTGTGCTCCATCGCCAGCCTGAAGATCTTAGGCAGATGCATGGGTGCTCTTTCTCCTGTTCGAGCACCAACCATTACCCAAACCTGCTTGGCTTCAGATCAGGTGAGGGGTGTGTGTCCAGGGTGGTATGGCCATAGACTTGTGTCCACCGCTAATCCATGTCGCCGGGAAATTACACTGAATCTGGCCTAAAGCTGTCTCCACACTTAGGGTCAATATATGATAAACTATAACATGACTTAGTACGTAAACAGATTGCACCCTAACATATGAGAACACTTTTGTAACAGATAGCTAAGTCTCAGCCAATGACAGCTGCTGAGTTGCCACCAATCACAGGCTGCCTGTTGATGGGAATATGTCCATATAAGGCAAACATTTTATCATACCACACCCAAATGTTGAGTAGCTAGCCAGGCTATTTCTGAGCATCATCTCCCTCTTGCGTCTGCTCTGTAACTGGCCTCTAATTGATGATTCTCCACCCACAGATTCAACCACTCTCGGATGGTACGCTAGGACCAAGATGGTTGCATCTACATTAAACACGTGTAGGCTTTATCCTGTCATTGTTTCCTAGGCAACTCAGTAACTTACATAGCACTTTTATTCTATTAGGTATCATAGTAACTTAGAGATGATTTAAAGTATGTAGGTGTATGGGTGCAGGTTATATGTGTAGGACCCAGACAGGACAAGCTCAATAGAGGCCTGAGTCTCAGTAGTTTGCCCTGAGGCAATACCTGGTTCTGACAAAGACCACAAACTGAGACTACCCTGGCACCACCCAGGAACAGACCATCCAAAGGAAATTCCTAATGTTCCAGCCATTGTAGACAGGATCACCTGTCAGCACACACCTTTCGCTTTTCACCAGGACACTCCTAGACAAATGTCAGCCAACAATCAGGGGTCCTGAACCTTACAAATCCCTCACCCCCACCTTTGCTACTACAAAAACCCAACCCTAACTGAGCTCGGGGCTCTCCGATCATTCCAATACATTGGACACACAGACAGTCCGAGTTTGCAAATTATAAGAATAAAAGCTGTTTGCTTTTACATACAGGACTCGGTCTCATAGTTGGTTTTGGGGGGAATTCTGTGATCTAGGCATAACGATGTGCAGAAAGTCACAGGTTAGCTAGCCTGGTATATGCAACAATACACAATAAGAGACCCTGTCCAAAACAAGGTAGAAGGTAGGACAGACACCCAGGTTTTCCCTATGACTGCTACACATGGGCCATAGCACCTGTGTGGACACACACACACACACTTTAAAAACTGACTTCCCCCTCATAAAAACATATTACACATTTAGAATGAGATATCTCTATGAATATATCCGTACATACACTGTGTGGTTATCATAAGAAACGGGGGATGGTTGTTGGGAAGGCTTCTGCATAGTCTGCATTAGACGTCATATACAGAGAAACGTCGCTGCAGGACTGGGGAGGGCAGAGACCTCAGTCTCAGGCTGATGAACACGTCTACAGGCTGTGGCTGTGAAGGAGAGGGGGACAATAAACAGTCCATTGTGTGGGGAACTGAAATGCCATAGGAGATGACCGAGAGACCATGAAAGGCATAGGCTGTTTGCCGCCACGACATTTTCCCTGTGTGGTTTCTGGTTGCGCTGTTGAAGCTGATTAACCAAACTCACCCACAGCGGGCATTTAAAACAACAATGGAAGCCACCCCGAGACGCTTCTGAATTAAGTGTGTAGCGATGCGGTGAAGATTTGTGTTTTAAAAAAGAATAAAACTATTTTTTTGTCAGAAATATTGCTTGGAGAATTTCTTCCTGATTTGTAGCCATCTTGAGCCAAAATATCTCTTGAAATGTGAACTTCCATGTTCTCAATCTTACAAAAATTAATATAATTGATGACAGCTCATTAAGAATAGTATCAATATTTTCTGTTTAATTTTGGTGACATGGTACAACAGCTTTTCCTCATCTGTTTGTTCTGAAAAGTGATGAGAACAGAGACACGCATTTCTTAGTCCTAGAGTCCTGTCTCATCATAAAGTCCCAACATACATGAACCTTGCCCAGACGACCTTTATCAGTGGGAAAATTATGATTGCTCTGTGACCTTTGGACATATTTGCCAACACATTAAAAGCTCTGCCTTTAATCCCAGCACTTGAGAGGCAGAGCAAGGCAGGTGGGTCCCTTTGAGGTCGAGGCTAGTCTGGCCTACAGAGAGTTCCAGGATAACCAGGGCTACCCAGAGAAAGCCTGTATTGAAAAAACAAAACAAAACAAACAAAACCCTCTTCCTCTTAGTCACAAATTGGACTTTTTTCATAAGTTAGTAAAACTATATTTATTTAGCATATTATAACTTAAACATAATAAGAAATAGAAAATAAAGTGTTGTTCTTTAAAAAAAAGAAAGATTTCAGGATCAATCAGTCAAGACCAAGGAGTACACAGATACTCACTAGTCTCTGCTTCTGGGGTGGTATCTTGATACCATGACCTCGCATAGTAGGAGGCAGATGGCAGAAGATGAATGCTGTGTTGTAATAGGATGAAGGAGTAGAAGAGCTTGCTGTATCCCCAATTCCTTTCATAGGGCTGCTAATTCCACTTATTAGGATTCTGTCCTTGTAACTTAATTGCCTTCTAAAGCCCCTGACACTTGACATCATCTCCCTGGTAATTGAGTTTCAACATGGGACAGCTGAAGGAAACATTCAGACCACACCAGGTACTAATTTCCATGTCACTCTTACTGCATATTGAACTATTTAAAACTACTGGCTTAAGACAATGCTATTCCTCATCGGGATTCTAGCCTGGGTTTCCTTGTAGCATAGCGCTGTATCCCACACTGTGGTCAAGGAGGAAATGACGAAAAACTGATTGTTCTCTTAAGGTTTGAGTTAGGAAGTCCCGGTATTTTCTTCCACGGCCTCTTGCTCATCAAAATAGCTGCTATTTGAGATGGGATTCAAGACAGAAAAAGTAAACACCGGTCCTAGATGGGTAGTGGTGTGTATCCACGGAGGGAAGAAACTGGTCCCATCTTTTGTGCTAGGGCTCACACCTCTGTCCAATAGATACCACCCCAATGTTTCTAGCCCTGCCGTCACTCCTTCGGATGCAGGGCCTGCTTCCTTTGAGATGTTTCTGCAGGCTCTTCAAGTCTTGCCTGAGCATAACTTACCGCGTCCTTCCTTGACCTATATCTTACCCTATATTCTGCATTTCAATAGATGGCAAACATCCAGGCTCAGAAGATTAAAATACACATATTGAAAACAGTGCCTGGCACCTGAATGGAGAAAGTACACATGAGTGATTATTGTTCGTTATAATGATGATTCACACTGGGCAGTACCTAGTACTTAAGAATATTAGCTGACTTGAAATATTTTTTCTGTATTTATAAGGCAATATTCTATTCATTCACTGATACCAGAATTTTCTACTTAAGTCACCAGTTGTTAACCTTTGAAAGTGGGATTTCCCCCTGTAGCCACTGACCTGGGACAGTTGCAGAAGTGGATGACCTCTGAAGATACACTCATCTGGCTGCCAGCTCTGCACAGGGGATTATTTCCTTGGCCAGCAGCTCGGGTTTTTTCCCCAACACCAGCCAAATAGAGACATAATATCTATGAGTCTCTACCACTTCCTTATTTGCCTACATCCTGAGCAAAAAAGATGGGGAATTCTCTACATACCCAGAGAAGTTCCAAGTAAAGAGTTGCATTTAAATGCCTGCTTGCCCACCACAGGACAAAGGAAACGCAGAGTGAGAAAACGCATGGCCCCTTGGCCTTGGAAACAGTTCTCCCACAAAGGAACCAGTGCCCCCAGAAGAAAGCCCTAGAAACAATGAATTGGGTTCTTATCTGTGACTCTGGTTTCCTGACTAAAAGGAGGTTAATCAGGTTAGTACCACACTTTCCAACAGCATGGCTGCCTTAGTTGTCAGGAGTTATCTTTCTACCACTGTATAATGAGAACCTCCTTGCAACACTGATGAGAGCTTATAGGGGAGCTTGTGCTAAAACATCCCAGGTGAACAAAGCTACTGAGATAATGGCTTCCATTTAAGGCTATTCTGAACCTATTTCTTGGCTCTTTAGGTGGCAGGTTTACACACCACGCGAGAGATTTGGCTCTGCACATTGCACAACCTACCAGGAAAGATATACTCATTTGTGCAAGGGTGGCACTACTGTTGGAGGGGACACCAACCACTGTCAGCTTGGATTTGAGACCTGCTTCACAGGACAGAATCCATGCCTGGTGAACGTTTTCACCTGGGAAAAACAAGCAAAAACCACATGGCCGTGGTAATCATAAGCCCTGGGGGGTTAACTGAATACTGTTGTTTAGCGAATTCACACAGGCGCCTTCTGCGTGTTTAGGTTTATACTGTAGACATAGGCTACCGTCAGCCTTCATCAGAGAGGTGTCTCTTTCTAACTATGGTGGGAAATGCAGAGACTCAGGGCCACATGGCACACTGAGAATAATTGGCAGATGAAAGTTCAACCCTAAACATCATAGCTACAGCTCAGGGAGAACTGAAGAAAAAAGGGAGGAAAGAATGTAAGAGCCAGAGGACAGAGGGAGGGAATCTGAAATGCAAACCTCCCAGGCAAGGCACAGTCACTTCAAGTATGAAATAACATGCTGCAGAGGCCTGCGCTGGGCCTGCACTAGAATAGGCTCATCAGCGCCCAGGCACAGACTGAAGGGGCTCAGCTCCCACCCCCGCAGCTGAACTGTGTCCTACTGTTAACATTCAGGGAGAACGGAACTTTCAGTTTTGTGCTCACCGGTGACTCAGTCAGGCTCCGATGGAACAGTTCCAATGCAGCGGTCACAACGGGTCACAAAACAAAACCAAGTTAGGACTCTGGGTAAGGGACTGGAAAGGATGAGGAGGTGCTAATGGGGTCGGGAGGGAGGGGAACAACAGTGATCAGAAGGGGTTATAAACATGAGCGAACCTTTCAAATAGAACGAATCTACACAAAACGCAGTGTGCGGATGGAAGATGGAGCTCTTCCGTCTTGGCAGAGTGCGTAAAGTCCCGGGTTCGATGCCCAAAAACACACGGCCAGGGTGTGGTGGTGCGCATCTGTAATCCTAGCCTTGAGAGGAAGAGGATCAGATGTCCAAGGTCATCCTCAGTGATATGGAGGCCAGTGTGGGATATATGCTATCCTGTCCCCTCCCAATAATATAAAACACCCTTTAGCCGGGAGTTGTGTAACACACCTTTAATATCAGCACTCAGGAGGCAAAGGCAGACAAATCTCTGAATTTAATGCCAGTTTTGTCTACAAAGTGAGTTCTAGGACAGGCAGGGCTATATAGAGAAAACCTGTCTCGAAAAATCATACACATGCACAATGTGTATATACACACACACACACACACACACACACACTTAAACAATAGCAATCTATATAAAAGCAAAGTGAGTTGAATCAGGAGGTCTAATACAGAGACAACTGACTGCCTGGGGTGACTTTAACTTGGGGTTTCTCAGTGAATTAATTTCAGGAAGCTGAGCCTTTTGGATCCCTGACATCTGAGGGCCAAAGTGCTCCCCTCTTCTCCTTAGGTGCTGAGGCAATCTAACAGAATTCCATTTGTTTGCAGATACCAACTCCCATCCCTATCCCAGGAGACACCCCCACAAATCTTCCCTGCCCTGGGTTAACATCTGTCCTTAAAGAACTAAAGCAAATAAAACCTTATTAAACTCCTGTGTGTCCCACAATCCCATGTGTTCTCTGGGCAGGCATTTAAGGTAGACCTCAATCTTAGTTGCTGCAGCTTGGTACTTGCTGTCCCACAGGGATTGCCCTGCTCTTAGCCCATAAATCCAGGGAGACATGAGCCACTCAATTTCTTCCCTCCGAGGACTGACCACAAGAACTTGAAGCTGTCCAATGAACGGCGGATCCCGCCGCTGGGGACAACGGACTGCAAACCCTGCCTTTCCCAGGGATTAAGACACCCAGCCTCGCTTTACTGGGCTCATTTCTCCAGTGTCTGACCCTGCACATACCTGTTTTCTCTCATTCCAGCCAGAATTGGCTTTCGATAGCAGCTCCAAATCTTAGCCCATTCCTCACTGACATGTCTATTTTCCAGTGAGGAACCAGGGCCAGAGAAGCTGAGTAGCTTTGTCACAGCTCAAACCACCAAGGGGTGGATCAGGATTTCAAAGTCATTCTTTTCCCCATCATTCCATTATCCCTCATAAAGCCAGGGGGTGTTGGGAGAAGCATCAGAGCAACCGGCAGGTGTGTGTGTGGGTGTGTTCAATTCAGAGAGACGCTGTGCAGCCTGAGGCATCACCTTGAAATGCTTCTGTGGGTGAGTGACAGTTCATGGGGAACACTCACTGATGAGGCTGACGAGGATGTCACTGAGGGGTTGAGACAGTCACATGGGAAACTGTCAGGTATTGACTCATTTTACTGTGGCATCCATGGTCACCCCTGTCTATCAGGGATGGGAGTAGAGAGGGCATAGCCTTTCTTTGTCTCTGGAAAAGTCCACCCTGACTTTTAGCCAGAAAAAAAAAGTCTGTGCTCATAAATTGGCAAAATATTCCACTGGCTACAGTAGACAGGATTGCTTCTAGCAGTTGGGGGCAGGGGAGCTTTTGGTTAAGCTCCCCTAAGCTCTCTGATTTTTTGTATTTCTAGCATCCCCATGGCCTGACAAACATTATCCAGACCTCAAAGATACACTGATTAGCTGGGTCATTTTTAGTTCATTAGCCCTCCTGATATATTAGTAGATTATCAAAAGCAGCTCCAGCCTGTCATAAAATCTGTTTGGTATTAAGTTGATACACGATGTGTTTTTCTCCATCCAGCTAGTTTCTCTTCAATCTAGACCAGATGAGCACCCTGAGACTTGCATGAGCTCATGTGTATGTCTGTGTGGAATGCAGTTCGTTGCATCCCATTGGACATGTGGAGTGTGTGTCTGGACCAAACAGAAACATCCTTAGGCACAGATGCCTCAATTAGGAGAGAGATAAAGACAGGGGCTCAGATAGGGTATCTGTAAGACATTAATATCCCTGTGATGTGCTTCGTTTTGGTCCCTCTTCAGTTCCGTCTGATGGCTGGTTGAAGCAGGATTATGACAGGCATGAAATTGCCTTTATTCGGTTCTTCTTGGACACTGCATGCCACCCTGGCAGTGCCTTCCCTCTGCCTCAGGCAAACCTAGTTGCTCACACCTGCACATCCATTCCCTGGGTCTCCTTCAAGCACCTGTTTTGTGGTAGGGAATGAGAACATGAATGAACAGTCCTCGTTTCCAAGATGAGGAGGGGCAGAGATGTGAGAGACAGCCATCCTACAGAAGAATGAATGTATCTGTCAGAGCAGAAGAAGGAACCAAAGTCCCTGGTGGCCAGTGAGTAGGGGAAGGCTGCTTGGAGGGATGGTCCAGCAGCTGGACCCCGAAAACACCCACCACCACCTTTTCCTTTCTACATTCTTATTTTCCCCACCTCGCCCTTTTCCAGGGGATTCTGGAAATCACACTATCTCTCCTCTCCGTCACATTCTCCACACTGGACATGCAGTTTCCTCACAGGTTTTCCTGAAGTAGAGATTGTGGCACTGGAGCTGTTGTCCCCTAAACCTTCGAGCTGCAAAGAGAGAGAGAAGCAGCTTGGGGTCAACCACATCCTCTGTATCAGAATGAAAATGTGATGTATGTCCAGGACTGGCTGTCTAGGAACTGACAGTGAAAATTCCTGCTCCTTTTCATTTTCCCAGTTCAAAAAAAGAAAACTTTAAGAAAGTAAATTAAGAATAAAAGAACACCCAAGAATGAGGCATGCTTGTGTAATACCAGGTGCCTCTCTATGGATAAGGGAAAGGGGCCCCCTCTGGCCAGGGGCCTCTGGTGCAGGACTACCCTCTCCTAGTTGGGTAGTCCACTGGGAGCTGGAGCTTAATACATTCAATCTCCTGTGCACTTAGTAGATAGTCATTGAAGCTCTGGGGTCCAGAAATGATCTATGGGGAGTGAGGTTTTTTTAGGGCTGTTTAACAAATGGCCATACACCAAGTAGCTTAAAAAAATAAAAATCTATTCTTTCACAATATTGAAGGTAGAAACCCAAAGTCAAGCTGTTAGCAAGGCCAGCTCCTTCTCTCGGGAGAATCCTTCCTCGCCTCTTCCATCCGCTGTTGGTCCCATCCGAGTATGCATCTCCCTGCGCCCTGGTCTACCTTCACTTGGCCTTCCTTTCTGCACATTTCTGGGTCAAATATGTGTCTCTCACAAATATGTGAGAACATCTGTCATCGCATATAGGGCCCACCCAGGTCACAAAGGATGATGTCATTGTGATATCCTAAATTTATTTTCATGTAAAGACCTACTCTCCAAATAAGGTCACATTCTGGAGGTCTGGAAGTTGGGGATCAAACATATGCAACAAAGCATGGGAGAGCAGATCCCTCAGTCCCCAAAAGCAAGGCAGTGGACTTGGGTTCTGTCCCACAGAGGATGAGGACAGCTGGAGTGTAAGGCACTGCAGGCATGAGGGCAGCTGTGTCCTGGACCATGTCCTCTGGACAGTGAGCAGAGTTTGAGAAATCTTAGTACTCACCTAGGAAGAATGCTTAGCTTGGAGGTTCAAGGGTGTATTGGAGGAGGGAAAGACCAGAGGTGAAGATTTGCAGGATGTTGTTACTGTGACTTGAGTGAGGAATTTGGTGGCCTGGCATCTAAAGAAGAGGACAGGATCGTGTGGTGATAAGGTGGGAGATGGGACCTATCTCAGTTAGGGTGTCTATTGCTGTGAAGAGACACCATGACCACGGCAACTCTTATAAAGGAAAACATTTAATAGAGGGGGCTCACTTATAATTTCAGAGGTTTAGTCTATTATGAACATGACGGGAAACATGGCAGCATGCAGGCAGACTTGGTGCTGGAGCTGAGAGTCCTACATCTTGCAGGCAACTGGAAGTTGACTGACTGTCGCAGTAAGGGAAGCTTGTGCAAAAGAGACCTCAAAGCCCACCCACACATTGATACACTTCTTGCAACAAGGCTCCACTTCCTAATAGCACTACTTTGGGGGTCATTTTCTTTCAAACCCCCACACTTGGTCTGTTTTGCTATAACAAAATATCTGAGACCAACTAAGCAATTTTTAAAGAATAGAATCTTTTTTTCTATTTTATTGATTTTTATTGAGCTCTACACTTTTCTCTGCTCCCCTTACTGCCTCTCCCCTAAAGAATAGAATCTTAATTGGCTTGCAGTTTGGGGAGTTAGGAAGCCCAAGATCATATCATGGTGTTGGCATTTGCTGAGCACTTGACCACAAGCGCACTTGTGTGTATGTGTGTGTGTGTGTTTAAGAGAAAGAGATGATAGGTAGATAGATAGATAGATAGATAGGCACTGTGTTTGAAATCCAGAGATAAAAATCAGGTGTCTTCCCATATTGCCCTTCTACCTTATTTTTTGAGACAATCTCATTGAACCTAGAGCTCAGAGATGAGCTAGGTTGGTTGGCCGGTACCCTAGGAGTCTGTCTCTGCCTCCCCAGAGCTCAGGTCACAGGCACACCCTGCGTGCTTGACTTTTTCCATGTGCGTTGGGGGTTTAAACATAGGCCTTCATGTTTGCACAGCAAATACTTTACAGCCTGAGCCATTTCCCCAACCCCTTGATTTTTCATATAAAGTCACAAATGACATCATGGGGACTAAGATTCTGATACACGAACTCTTGAGGGACATAGTCAAACCATAGCAGATTCCCCACCCAGCACTTTGAGACTGACTGATGTGGGCTGAGTGGGAAAGCAGTGGAGTCTGGGCTGATGCAAAGGTTTCTGGCCATGTTCCAGCCACAGTGAAGCTCTGGTCACACTGAGGTGGCTTTGGGTGTATTGCCACTATGTGCCCTTTAGAACTGAGTCTGAATTTGCAAAGAAATCTTCAAGCACTTTAGTTCAAAGAAAGACTCTCTTAGGTAGGTGAGATGGCTCTGAGGGTAAAGGAGTTTGCTGCCAGGGATGATGTTCTGACTTTTATCTTTACAGCCCACATGGCAAAGGAGGGAAGATCCTGCAAGTTGTCCTCTGATCTCCACATGTATGGTATGGCATGTCTGCATGTGTTCACACACACAAACACACACAATAAATAAATGTAAAAATATTTTATGGCCCCGCCCCAACTTAAGTCTAAGCATAACCCACTAACATGGTTTTATTTGGAAAAGGATCTTTTCAGAGGTAATTACATAAAAGATTCCGAGATGAGGTCATCATGGTTTATCCAGATGGGCCCTCAGTCCACAACTGAGAAGGGTAAAGGAGACACACACACAGAGAAGATAAGGGTATGGGAAGGTGGAGGCAGAGCCTGGAGGATGTTGGCGCAGAAAAGGGATGCTGGGGACTGTTGAGATTGGCTAGAATTTGGAGAAGTCAGAGTGAGTCTTCCTCTTCAGCCTCCAGACAGACCCTTGGATTCAGACTTCTGCCCTCTGGAATATGGGAGAAATGTTTCTGTTCTTTTAAGCTGTGGAGTTTGTGGTATTTGTCATGGCTGTTCTAGGACTCTATTACTGACTGATAACAAGCATGGACTACGGCTGACACAAAAATAAGAAAAAGGAAATTACAAGGTGTCTGGAGATGGTTCAGTGTTCATAGTCTTTCCCACCAGAGTCATTCCCCTTGTCCACTATGACTGGGTCACCCAGGAAGGAACCGTCTTGACTTAGAAACCAAATCCACTAGTCCCCCACCTGCTCTTTTCGTTAATATGGCTGTTCTTTCTGTCATGCTCACCCAAGGAGTGAACACAGCTCTGAATCACTCTCTCGATAGTGATCATGCAATAAAAATGGCAAGTCGGTTAGTCAGCGGGAGAGGGGAAGCCTTTTTCCCATTAGGGCAAGATGCAATGTTGTAATCCCCTAGCCCACTGACATCGGCCAAGAGCTTGTGTTTTGAGAGTCCCCAGAACAGGTGAGCCCTGTTAGGAAGCATTCTGCTGCATGGTTTTAGCTGTCTTGCAGGCTAGAGTAAGTCTTGGTCATTGCAATGTGATAATCACACAGAACCCATGCCCCTGTGTAGCATGAATAATAAAAACCCAGAGTCAGATATTGGGGTTCAACCTGAAGATCAGAAAAACCTCTATCCCTGACTCCATAACAATCTTCTGAGGTCATGTTTTCTTCTAAAAGATGCTAAAAACATGACGCTCCCTTACAAACCATCAGATTTCATGGATCCCAGTGCCCTTCCAAGAAGTAGTGGACATAGCTGTCCTATTTATTCATTTGTGAATGTTTCCCATCTAAATGGTATCTTTGATGTCTGAAATGGACTTAGTGCTTCCCTTCACCCCAAGGCTTCTTTCTGACTTACCTCCTATGTGAACCTTTGTCCTCAAGGGGCAATTGATGCTCACCGTCATGACCAAACACACCCAGTCTTTGCTCATGACCCCATCCCCCATCACTGGGCCCTCTGTGTCCCTCAGGCTCCCAGTATCTTACACAAAGCTCTCCTTCCTCACATCCACACTGAATTCTCCTCGGCTGTCACTCTCCTTTCTAAATTCCAACCGGCCGACAGCTTCTTCCCTCTGCCCACCAGAGGAAGGCCCAAATCCATGAATGTGAGAGCCCTGCCCATCTTCTAAGCCCCTCCCATCGTCTATAGACCCAGAGCTTGAGGGTTTCCTTGAGGAGACCTTCCCCTTCCAGAATGGAATTTCCTTCGCACAGATAAAAGCCCAGCTAACTGCTTTTTCCTAGCAGAAAGCCTCAGTCTCCACAGACCAATTTGGGTTTCTATTTTTAGCAGCACAAACGATTGGCAAAACCATGGGAAGGGCAACTGTTTTTTTTGCCAGATCCAAGGGGTTCAACTCTGAGCCCTGGGCAGAGTCAGTTACCATGGGTGTTTTCTTCCCTCTGCCTCTATTACAGGCTCTCTGAAGGCTCTTGTTCGTTGTAATGTGGAGGACACAGTTCCTCTCCCATTGTGCACTGGGCGGCTGGACAAGAAGCTTGACTCGTCAAAACCTTGAACTCCCTATCTATCTGAGAGATGACTAGCAGATTTTGCTTTTGTTTTTGAGATACAGCCTCACTATATAGTTCTAACTGAGCTGGAACTCATTAAGTAGCCTAGACTGGCCTCAAACTCACAGAGGTCTGCCTGTCTCTGTCTCTGGAGTGCTGGGATTAGAGGCATATAAGAGATTTTCCCATAGAATTATTGTTCTTGTTTTTAAAGAAAAGTGTCTAGGTTGGGTCTCGACACTCGACAGTATCCAGTGTACCCTAGTCTCTGCTGCTTCCTCTCACTGCCCACTTCATGCTTTGCTTTTCAAAAGAAATAATTTTATTTATTTATTTTTATGGGTGTTTTGCCTTCTTGTATGTCTGTGCACCACATGGTGCAACTGGATCCTCAGAGAGCAGAGTTACAACAGTTGTGAGCTGTTGTGTGGGTGCTGGGAATTGAACACAGGTCCTCTGGAAGGGAAGGCAGTGCTCTTAACATCTGAACCATCTCTCCAGCCCTTGTTTTGTTTTCTTATACAAAGACTGTAATATATTTCTAAAGATTACAAGAGTGTTTAAAATCAGCTAAGCAAAGATACGCCAGGCCTCCAAAGGATTGAACACTCCATTCTGTTGAATGTCTTCTTAGGTATATACATCTGTAATTATTTCTTCATATTTAATTCCCAATCATGAAATTGGTGGCTAAGCAGTAAATGCACCTTTAGGACTGTTGTTACACATGGCCAAATGGCCCTTCTGCAGTCTGTGCTTGGTTACATTCCCCACAGCCTCATGTCAAAGATCCCATTTGTTGAATTCTTGTTTTTCTTGGAATGCATTAAGTTGCTTGGTGAGAAGTGGTGTCTCCTAGTGGTTGTAGAATTTTCTTAAAAAAAAAAACCTGGAAAACAAAAATCCAACAAGTCCAATTCATTTATTTTTAAAGACAAAGATCCCGAGACTCGGAAGATTAAGTGACTTGGCCAACACATCCAATTAGTAGGAGAGCCAAAATCCATGTCCCAGGATTCCTCAGGAATTCTTTCCATGATACCACTCCGGGGAAAGAGAGTTGGCCTGGAGGTAAAACCACTCAGGACCTACTTAATAACAGTTCAATTAGACCAGAGGGTAGAAATAATGAAGGGGCTTTAATTAGGGCATAGCTCGTTCATCATCAGATAATGAGAATTTGCGACGTCTGTCTTAGCGCCACCTATTGGGTAAATGTGGACCTGCACAGGATACCTTCGGAATTAAGGTAAGAGGAGGTTGATGAGGACAGGTTTAAGTTGTTTTATTGAATAGGAAGGAAGTTAAAAAGAGTGGAGTCATAGACTCATGAGCCATTGTGTCTTAAACTGCTGAGGTCTCCAGAGTTTCTGCAAACCAACTTCCAATTTCTCATTGTTAGCTGTGTCAGTTTCCTCTTCCTAGCTGGTGGACAGAATGTAAAAGTCCCTGGTTTTCTGTAACCTAATTTGTAGCTACAGTGGACATTCTGCCCATGGCAGAAAGCTTACTACACAGTGACATCCAGGTTAAGATGGCTCACTTGGATGTTTCGGTCCTTCAACTTGACACGTCATTTTACTGGGGTTGCTGCTAGGATCCTAGAAGTGTAGGATGCTTCAGGCATAGAAACAAGGTGCTAAGAGAGGGTATGGGCATTCCAGTCCACACATATCCTCAGGCTGGAGAGGATACGGTCTTTCCCCCTGGCCTCTATTTATCTTGGCACCTGACAGCCAGACTTAGCATTCTGCCAAGGCCACAGCTGTTAGAGCCCTCATCTCAAAGCCATTCTCTTCCCCTCGACTTCAGGTCGGCTGATGCTCTATGGCAGAGGTTCTTGCTCTCCATAATGCTACAATCCTATAATACAACAGTTCCTCATGTTGTGGTGACCCCCAATCAGAAAATTATTTTCTTTTTTTTAAATATTTATTTATTATGTATACAATATTCTCTCTGTGTGTA
>LOJH01010231.1:0-27645 GCA_001685095.1 Ellobius talpinus
TCCTAAGAATAAGTGATTGAGAGTACTGTCATCTATGTTAAATTCCCCCCATATAGGTTTAGAGAACATTTTGAAAGAGGGGGCAGAGAGATTCTAAGACAGTCAAAAGATGGGAAGGGCTACTATGAAATGCTGTCTCCTTTATCTGTCATGGCTATGACACACATGGACTCACAGCAACTTTGATTACCTGCACAGAACCTGCATCAGATTGAGCCAGTTAAAACTTCCAGAACAGAGAATGAGAAGGATCCTGATGTCCCACATGTGAGTGAGAAGCTATTGACAGTTGATGGTTGATGAGACAGGAAAACTCAGTACTTTCTGGGGGGTGTGGCCACAGGTAGGTTTCTTATGCTCAATAGACTGCCCCTCATCTATGTACCTATGGACAGCACTAATTTGATTCAATGGGTTATAAAAAATAAAACATGAAGTTGTGGGAGCCCTGAGAGAGCTGGATGGGGTGATAGGGTCTTATAATTAAATACATTGTACACATGTACAAATTCTTCAAAGAATTAAAAAGGAACTCTCAGGAGTTGGCAATGCAGTGAGAGAACTCTGCATATGTGCAAAGGATTTATGCTTATGAAAAGGTGGTGGTGGTAGATGTAGTCTAGGCATTTTCTTGAAAGTCAATAAGCTCAAAGTCAGTGTGACAAATGAAACTCATCTTTCCACCATGTCAACTATCTGCACATCCTCCTCTGGATTTTTTGTTTCTGAGAATAAAATTGTCAGTTTGACAAGCAACAATCATCTTAGAAACACAGGCCGGTTGACTTTCATCATTTCAAATTATCTATTATCCCACAAAGGCAATTCCAGAAGAGTTTCTACTTGCATTTTTCTCCTGTCATTTTCTTTCTACTTTCATTCAGTTTAAACATCACCTCTCTTTTCAACATTGGTAGTACCTGCCTGCCTGAACTCAATGCTGCATCTTTCCTATGTGCTTTGGTGAAGAATGTTGCACTAGCTGTTTTACTCTCTTCTTTACAAACTTTTAAGATAGGTATTATCTGACTAGTCCTCCAAAAAATACATATACATGTTTAAAATAATTTTTTGAGACCTAGAGCCTATCTATATACTTTCACTGTTAGGTAAATTTTCTTTTCTTTGACAGAGTCTCATTACATAGCCCAAGCCTTCAACGTGCAGTGTAACCCTGATCATACTGAAACACATGATCTTATCCTGTAGTTTCTCTCTCCCCAGTTCATCTTTTTAAGTTTATTTTCAATTTAAGAGTAAGCAACTGTTGGAAAGGTTTTTATTTTTATTTAAAGGTCCCTTTATGCTTGTTAATTGAGAAGTACCACAGCCAAGTTCATTTTATGTGGAAATCCCCACTAGAGATTAAAACTAGGTTAGTACACTGCAATGGGATAGCAAATAACTTTAAAGCTAATGACAACCTACAAAACTAAGTGTTCTTTTGTTTTCTCATCTAGAGGTCTGTGAATTGGCCTGGAGAATTTTGATCAGGTAAGGATATGGTTGGCCTTGGACACCAACTGTACATGTAGGTCTGTTTCTCTTTAGCTCAGGATCTTCTGCTGGGGATTATCTCTTCCACCTATTTTGTGCCAGTAGGCAGGTCCAATAGTGTCTGTAACTTTAAAGACTGAGCTCCATCATATCTAAATGCATTTCACTTGTAAAGAAACTCTCATCACTGATTCCCAAGTCCACAATAAGAAAAGGAAATGTTTAAGTATTTCTTCAGCTTGTTATAGCCATATTATTTATAACCACTCTCATTAATGTCTAGTTTTGATGGTGAAAAAACAAAGACTGAACTCTAATGGTAACATGTATCAATAAGTATTGTATACACTTATAATAATGGTAACTATACCTTCCGAGGTATTTTCAATAACTGTTGACAAATGTTCATGCTTTACTGATCTTCACTCCTCATCCAGGCTCCCCAGAAAGGCACAAAGATGCATGTGTGCAATCCTCCTGGAGAAGGAAGTACTCTCCTGATTAGCTTTAGACAGAATTCCTTCCTCTTAGATGAGTGGTTCCTGTATCTAACTAGGTTCCTTATCTCACCTGGCTGATGTTAAACCGTTCTAGCCAGTCTTCAAGAAGAGTGACAGTATAGTTTAGCCAGAATGCTCTTGTTTCTTGTCTTTGATATACCCTCTTCCTAATTTCCTATTCATTGAACTTTGGTTATAAAGCTTAACTTACCAATGCTGTAGTGTCCCCCACTCCTTGTATCTCTCTCTCAGTCCTTTTCCCTCTTCCTCTTCTTCTCCCACTTCCTTTTCCTCTCCCCTTTCTCCTTTCCCTTTAGAATTCCTCTTTTCTCTGTAAAATACCACTGTGAAGAGCCCTATCTTTGTCACAATGCTGTGGACTAAAATATGACTTACTGTGCTTTAGCACAGATCATTCCATAATTTTTTCAATCTCTAACCAGCCATACAGTAATCATTTGCCTGGGTCAGACTAAACAATAAGGAATCTTCTTTTGAATGTATACTGTGACTTCTAACATGTTCTTTTCATCTCATTTTACTTTTTCATTTTTATTTATTCTTTTGTAATATATTAAATCCTGACTATCGTTTCCCATTCCTCTTCTCCTCCCAGTCCCTTACCTCTCCACTCCTCCATTACTCTTCAGAAAGAGAAGGCCTCCCAGGGATATAAACCACACATAAAATAGCAAGTTACACTAAGACTGCTCAAATGCCTAAATATTAAGGCTGTGAGGCAACCCAGTAGGAGAAGAGTCCTAAAACCAGACAAAAGAGTCATAGACAACCCCTCCCCTACTGTTAGATAAACCACAAGAACATCAAACCACAACCATAGCATATATCCAGAGGACCTAGATCATGTCTATGCAGGCTCCTTGGTTATTGGTTTAGTGTCTGTGAACCCTGATTATTCTTGGTTACTTGATTCTGTGAACCCTGTTCTTGTGGTGTCCTTAACCCCTTGGGTCCTACAAATCTTCCTTCTCCACTTCTGCAGGATTCCCTGAGCTCCACTTAATGTTTAGCAATGGATCCCCTTATATTGGTTGCTGAATAAAGCTTCTCTGATGGCAAATATATTAGGCTTCAGTCTAAGTGTATAGGAGAATATCAATAAGAAATTATTTTATTGATTTTTTCCCTTACACAAAAGCATTGGTTTTATACACAAAGACCTATGATAGGACTTTGGGCTAACTAGCCTCTGGTTCCTGGCTCCCCAGGCAGTGTAAGGTATGGACTCCTCCTCTGGCTTGAGTCTCAAGCTGGATCAGTCATTCTTTGGCCACTCTCACCTGTTCTTTACCATCGCTGCCCCATCACATCTTGCAGGCAGGATAAATTTTTGATTGAATGTTTTGTGGCTGAGTTAGTTTTCCAAACACTCCACTAGAAGACTTGCTTGATTTCAGAAGATGGCTGGTTCAGGCTCTGTATCCGTCATCACTAGAAGCCTTCTCTAGGGTTAACCCTTGAAGATTTCAGGAAGTTTCCACATCACTAGGTTTCTACCTTGCCCTTGATATGCCGCTCAATTCCAGTCATCTCTCCCAGTACCTTCTTCCTTCATTCATCCCCAACTGGTCCCTCTTCTTCCAATTCTTTCTTGCCCCAAATCCACCCACAAAATATTTTCTATTTCTTCTTTCCAGGGATATTTTTACATTACATTCCCCCATTGAACTGTCCTTGTTAGTTAGCCTCACTGGTTTCTGTGGGTCATAGCATGATTATCTTGTACTTTGCAGCTAATATCCGCTTACAAGTGAGTACATACAATATTTGTCTTTCTAAGGGTTTGAGTTACCTCACTCAGAGTGTTTTTTTATTTTACATCCATTTCTCTGAAAATTTCATAATGTCATTGTTTTTAACAGCCAAGTAAATGCTCATTGTGTAAATAAACCACACTTTCTGTATTAATTCTTCATTTGAGGAACATGTAGGTTGTTTCCATTCTTTGGCTATTATAAATAAGGCTACTGTGAACATAGTTGAGCAAGGGACCTTGTGGTAGGATAAAACATCCTTTGGGTATATTCCCAGGAATTGCATAGCTGAGTCTCAGGGTAGATTGATTCCCATATTAAGAAACCATATTTATTTCCAAGTGCCTATATAAGTTTCCCCTCTCTCCAGCAGTGGAAGAGTGTTCTCCTTGCTCCACACCCTGAACAACATGCACTGCCATTTGTGCTTTGGATATTATCCATTCTGAAAGGTATAAGATAAAATCTCGGAGTCATTTTGATTTGGATTTCCCTGATGGATAGGGACGTTGAACATTTCTTGAAGTGTTTCCTAGCCATTTGAGATTCCTCTGATGAGAATTCTATTAGATCTGCACCCCATTGTTTATTTGGGTTATTTTGTTTGCTGATGTCTAGGGTTTTTTTCTTTCTTTATATGATTGGAAAATAGTCCTTTGACTATTGTGGAGTTGGTGAACATCTTTTCCCATCCTGTAGGCCTCTGTTTTTTCTTATTGACAATGTCCTTTGCTGTGTATAAGCTTTTCAATTTAAGGTAAAATTTATTAATTGACAATCTTAATGCCTAAGCTATTGATATTCTCTTCATTAAGTTGTTCCCTGTGTCAATGCATTCAAAAATATTTCCCACTTTCTTTTCTACAATTTTCAGTATATCTCATTTTATTGTGAGGTCTTTGATCCGCTTGGACTTGAGTTTTGTGCTGGGTGATAGATACGAATCTATTTGCATTCTTCTAACTGGATGCTAACATCCAGTTAGACTGGCATCATTTGTTAAAGATGCTTCCTTTTTCTGTTGTATATTTCCGACTTCTTTGTCAAAATTCATTTGTTCATACATGTGTGGATTTATTTCTGGGCTTTGGTTCAATTACTGTGGTCAGTCTGTCTATTTTTATGCCAATACCATGTTGATTTTTATTACTATATCTTTGTAATACAGTTTGACATCAGGGAAGGTGATACCTTCAAAATTATTTTATTTCATAGGATTGCTTTAGTTATCCTGGGTTTTTTGTTTTTCCATATGAAGCTGAGTATTTTTCTTTTCAGGACTGTAAAGAATTATGCTGGAATTTCAATGGGGATTGCATTGAATCTAAAGATTGTTTTTGGTAAGATGACCATTTTTACTATGGTTATCCTACAGATCGTGAGATATCTTTCTGTCTTCTAATAATTTCTCCAATTTCTTACTTCAAAGATGTGAAATTCTTGTCATAAAGGTCTTTCACTTACTGGTTAGTGTTACCCTAAGATAATTTATATTATTAATGACTTTTGTGAAGTATATTATTTCCCTAATGTCTTTCTCAGACCTTACATCATTTGTGTAAAGAAGGGCTATTGACTTTTTTGAGTTAATTTTGTGTCCAGCCACTTTACTGCAGTTGTCTATCAGCTGTATGAGTTCTGTGATAGAATTTTTTAAGTTGTTCATGTATACTCTCATATCATCTCTGAATAGCAATAGTATAAATTCTTTTCCAATTTGTAACCCCTTATTTTGCTTTTGTTGTCTTACTGTTCTAGCTAGAATTTTCAAGTACTATATTGAATAGTTATTGAGGAACTGAACAATCTTGTCTTGATCCTGATTTTACTGGAATTGTTTTGAGTTTTTCTACATTTAATTTGGAGTGGCTATAGGATTATTGCAAATTTCTTTTTTATGTTTAGGTATGTCCCTTGTCAGTTTATTTGTTTGTGCATTTTTGTTTGACTTTTCTTTCTCTGGCAGTGTATTATTAATATTTTATGATTTCTATTTTACTATGTGAATGTAAAAGTAAGAATGAAGCTTATTGGGAGGTCATATGTGTCAGGTTAAGTCACCATACATAGTGGGACATTTCACAGCTGTGGCCAGGATGCTATGTGATATTCAGAAGGCCAAGAGCCTCTCAATGCCTAACTTATTTCAGATGTAAAAATTTGAGTGTTGCTTCTCATCAGGTCATATAAAGGCTCAGAGCAAAGTTAAAGATTAATGAGATAGAATGTAGCACTCTGTATCTTCTAAGGAAGGTGTGATAGGGAAATAAATGAGTTATTATCTATTAACAACAGCATGCAGTACGTTCTCTCCAACCCTAGAAATAAATTAATTTTGGAAGAACAATTAACTCATTTGGTCCATTAGGCAATGAATGAGTATATTAAATTTAATAAGACCTTACATACTCATTTATAGAGTACTCTTTACATGGTCTCATTTCACATTTGTAAAAATCTTATAGACAGAACAGAGCTAAAATTATTATCTGAAGTCTACACATAAAGATATTGAGTTCAAGCCAAATAAAGTGGCTTGTGTAAGCTTGAACAAAATCAGCCCTTAAACCTGTGGCCTTGACTATAAAGCTCATATCCCTTTCTACTTTTTTTATACAAGAGTCAATTCAACTACTATAAAAGGCCATTATTAACACATTATGAATAAAGAGCCTGTATGACCAAGAGCTTACTAATATAAATAACCATCTAGAAACATTGACACCTCACAGGGTACGTTGCAAAGATACAATGTGTGTGTGTGTGTGTGTGTAGTCACAAAAATATTGTAATCCAATTTTATAATAGTAAATTTACTCAGTTTATATTTACTATATTCTGATGATGTATGAAGTTTGCTAAGGACCATTCACACTGTAACGGGGAAAGAGAGCATAAACAATTACGAGTTAGATAATGGAAATTAAATGACAAAAACATAAAGGCATTAAAATAGAAAATTAGAGAAGGATAGCCCGTATTACACACATTTTGCTCGGTAAAACTTTGCAATTGATTAATACAATTAAGAGAGCTCAAAATAGTCATGATTCTTTACATCTATCAGATCTTATAAAGGGCACAGTCACAATAGCTCTTTTATTGTTAATTCAAATAAGTATTATTGGAATTCAAAAAGAGGTCTCAAAAAGGGAATGCCTATTACAGAAAAAATATTAGCAGAAATAAGAGATAGGTGGTTGAGGAACAGTGTTTTACAAAATAGAACTATTATAGATTGTTTGTTGTTCAAACATAATCAAGGTTGCCAACAATTTCCTTACATTTGCCACTTGAATGTGTCAGGTTTTTCTAACACTATTCATGCTCAAATTAATAATTTTCATAAAGAGATAGACAAAATATATCAAATGAGCGTTGAATGACTTCCATGGTTAAGATAGATTCCCCTTTCCTTTGTCTTCTGTTAGCTATTTTTATAATTTTATTATGGTTGCCTGTACTAATTAGACTGGCCATAAGGGCAAGCCATCCAATCTTGGCCTATATTATTATAGTCATGACTTTTTCTTTAAAAATTAGAAGGAAGAAAAGATTGGGAACACAAAATTCCTTGTGTTCACAGATAATTACTAGGAAAATTAGGACTTCTAAACACTCAGGGTTGTCTCTTCAACAGAGGAGATATATAACCTGTTTTCTATCCAGAAAGTTGGAAATGAAGGTGGTTAATATTTTAGATGATTCTTGCACTAACCGTATGACCAGGCTCACACAAGTATAACTCAGTATAATAATACTCCAGGTCACCTCTGTGCTTTCTGATGGCCAGGGACTCCCTCAATTTTCTACAACCGGGACCAGAGGCGGTTAACAGTCTAGATGAGTTCTAGCTCTCTTTACGACTGAGGCCACACACATCTTTCCCCCAGGTCTTTAAGACAACACATACAGCCTATCTTTAGAGCCCATCTTTGTGTAAGAACTGACAATTTCTATGAGAAGTGTTTTCATGCAATTACACCTCTTTGTGTGCATAGAATTGCTACATAAGGAAACTCTTCTGCAAATTTTATTGTATTTAATTATACCTAAAATAAACTGCTGAAATCCAACTCTAGAAGTGTTAACCATCGTGGGCTACTGAGTCATGCTAAGTTGGGTTTCCATCTTTTCTCATGTGTGTCCTTATTCTGCTGGCCTGGTCTTGGTGTTTACAGAACTTACTCACCCCCACAAGGGATGATAGAAAATCTTTTCCCTGGTGATATTATAATATCTCCTCAACAGAGAAAAAAATGACTTCCTTGTAAAGCTTCAGGGATGTTTCACTGCAGGCTGTGTGTATACAAAGGCCCATGTGCAGGAAAGACAAAAAGGGCTCATGGTAAGAGTTAGGAAAACAAAATTTCTTTCACTGGTGTCAAAGTTTTAACTCTGAAAGTCTTTCACTTCCTGTGTTAAATTTATTACAAGATCGTTTCCTTATAGAGTATGGTGTTAGGAATGTTATTTTCTCCTGACTTCTTTCTCTGTGTGTTTGCTATTTGTATATAGAATGGTTACTGATCTTTCTATTAATTTTGTGTTATGTTACTTTGCTCAATGTGTTTATAAGTTATAGGAGCATCTTCATTAGGGTTTCTATTGTTGTGATAAAACACATTGACTAAAATCAACTTGCAATGCAAAGGGTTTCTTTCAGTGTAGAGTTACCAGGTCAAACTCTATAACTGAAGTTAGTCAACACAGGAACTCAAGGCGGGAATCTTGAGTCAGAAACTGAAGCAGAATCCATGGAGGAATTCTGTTAACTGGCTTGCTTGCTACTGGCATGCTTAGCTTGTTTTATTATATAGCACAGAAACACCAGTCCAGAGAAGACACCAACCGCAGTGATCTGGACTCCCCACATCAATTATCAATCAAGAAAATGATCCAGTCTGGTTTGGACATATTCTTAGTTGAGAGTCCTTGTCAAAGATATTTCTTGTATGCATGAAACTGAGAAGTAACACCATAAGATACAAACAACAATAAATAAAACAAGAAGCTTTTTTGGTAGAGCCTTTATAATTTTTTTGCAGAGAGAATCATATCATTGTAAAGTTTTCTAGGTAAGGACACTTAACTTATTCCTTTTCTATTTGTATCTCACTTGGCTTCTTCACTTATTCACTTCATTTGTATCTCATTTATCTTATCTTCTTACTGTTTTACTTAAGAAGTCAAGGGGAAAAGGGGGAAAGGAGTGAACATCTTTGTCTTATTCCTTATTTTAGCAAAAATACTTTGATTTATCTCCATTATACACTATTGGGTGTATTCTTGCTATGTAGTTAGAATGGCAAGTATAAACCACGTGACAACAAAAATGAACACAGATGTGTGGATAGGGAGCCTATTATTTACTGTTGATGGGAATGGAATGAAAACTGGTTTGACCACTATGGAAATTGGTTTGGAGTTTCCCCAAAAAATCTAAAGATAGATTTATCATACAATCATGCTCATCCATATTCATTACTGCTGTATTCACTTTTATCAGTAAATAAAAATATCCTATATAGAGATCAGTTGATGAATGAATAAAAAGCTATGTGGTATGTTTGCACAGTGGGATGTCATTGAGCTATTAAGGAAAATGAAATATGTAAGTAAATATATTGAGCTAGAAACAATCATTCAGAGTGAGGTAACCCAGACTCAGAAAGACATGTAAAGACATGTTTTCTTTTACATGTGTATGCTAGCTTTGAATCTTCAGATATGTGTGCTTCATTTGGAATACTCATAATGGCCAGAAAATTAATAAAGGGACATTTGTAGAAAGGAAACTTTCAAAGAAAGAGAGATATAAAACAGTGGAATAAAAATATTAGTGCATCAGAAGGGTTTCAGTTGAGGGTGGAATATAGGAAGGTGGGTTATAGGAGGGAATTTGTAGAGGGATAAATGACACTATCTATAGAAGCTTACTAAAATATTTAAAATGGTGCTATCCTACAATAATATGACAATGTCCCTACTAGGCAATGTAAGCAAACAAATAACTTTTTGTTTTTTTGAGCTATAAGTCAATATAGTGCCACAGAATCCCAAACATTATAAGCTATTGCCATATATTCTAACCTGTAGAACTTGATGGTAAGGCCATGTTGTTGAAAATACAAGGACTTGTGTCACAAAACATGGCAATATAAAGTTGGTACTGACCTAGAAGCATTTTACCTATTGGTTAGCTTTCACAGTGCAGGGATTATTATGTATGCCACCAGAAAAGAAAAGAATCATCAAATTTATCCAGATGTGAACATTGCAAGCTACTATCTGACCTGGCAAGAAAAGTACCCACTGGTGCAATAGTGGCATGGATATCATGAAAGGAAACAACCACTTCCTGACCAGAATTCAGTCAAACTCCACAAAATGAAACTTGTTGTCAGGCCAAGAAGCTGTGACTACACAGGTCATAGACCCTGTAGGGGAACTTACTATTTGTAATCTGCTAGATGAACATAAAACTAAGCCAATTCCTACTGACTTATCTTTATTTGTACAGATTATGTGACTCTCAACCTCTAGCAAATAAGTTTCTAATTATAGTTAGTGTTGATTACTACAGAGACCAAATGACTACAATTCAGAGAATAAGATGCTTCAGAATGTTCACTTCTATATCCCATTCCTTTCTCCCACGGCTCATGCATCTTGTAGATGAGGATGTAGAAAGACTGTCAGAGCCAGGAGCAGGGAATGAATATAAAGAAACACATCCTGCAAACACATGGGAGTCTGCAGATAGAAGCACAAAATAGTTGTGATGAAGTACAAGAGCCCCATTTAAGCCCAAACCCAAACAAAAAGCATCATAGAGATGGCAGGAAGACAGAAGATCCCATTTCTAATAAAGAAGTTATTGGCAATGAGAGTTTCTTGGATAAGGAGCAAGGTTATTTTTAGACCATTGCCTCCTCTGGTACGTCAACAATTCTCCAGTGAAAGTCTATCCATGAAGAATATATGGGCAGCATAAATTGAACTTAATGGATTAAAAAATAAAGGCTACCCCATTCCTTCAAGTTCTCCTGCCCCCTCCCCTGCTCCCCTCCTTGTATCCTGCTGCCCTGCCTTCTCCCCCCCACCCCCATGCTCCCAATTTTCTCAGGAGATCTCTATTTCCCCTTCCCAAAGGGGACGTGGACCACGGGCTCTTTATCCTTTGTTTTAGAACCAGTATCCACTTTTAAGTGAGTACATACCATGCTCATCTTTCTGGGTCTGGGTTGCCTCACTCAGGATGTTTTTTTTTCTAGTTCCATTCATTTGCATGCAAATTTCAAGATGTCATTTTTTTTACCACTAAGTAGTATTTCATTGTGTAAATGTGCCACATTTTCTTTATCCATTCTTTGTTAAGGGGCATCTAGGTTGTTTCCAATTCTGGCTATTACAAATAATGCTGCTATGAACATAGTTGAACAAGGATCCAGCAGAGGACCAATCTATGCCCTCTGAATGTGGGTGACAGTTAGATGTCTGGGACAGACTCTGAGACCAATGGCTTGCTCTGGCTTTTTGAAACCCATTCCTTTTGGATGAATACCTTGCTTAGCTTAGATATAGTAGGGATGGCCTTAGTCCTCCCTCAAAGCAATGTGTCTTACCTTCTCTGAGGAGAGGATGGGGGTGTGGAGTGGAGAGGAAGGTGAAGGGAATGGAAGGAGAGGAGTGGAAAATGAGATTGGTATGTAAAATGAAAGGTCAAGACATATTTTCAATTATAATTTTTTCTCACTTTTTTAAACCATGTAATTAAAATTAAATTTACACCAAACACTCGCACAATATTGGTTTAATGTTATTTTTAAATTGTCTTATAGGCTCAATATTATGCATTCTTGAAAAGTTAGATATAATGTTTTATATTGGGAGAAAAGCCTGAGAATAATGCCATGGAGCAATCAGGTTGGAGGAGTATCCTAGCAAGTTTGAACATTATCCGCGAGGTTACTATAACAAAGAAAATGTGCTATCAGAATAGGGATAATAGATTGATAGAACAAAGAACAAAACATAACTACATAAATTCACAATACATAAAAAGCCTCGTGATTTTTTAACCAATGCATGAGGTTAATTCAAACAGGGAAAGACAAGCTCCCTTTTATATTCCTTTATCTATTCTATCAAGCAATTACTGCTCTAATTAAATATTAATGTATGAAATAATATACATTCGTCTCTACCTCTCATACACACCAATTAATATGAGCTGGAGCATCAATTTAAGTCTTAAATCTAGAATCATAATGAGTGAAACATGTAAAAATACATTTGCAAATCTAATAGGGGAAGAGAATTTTAGAGGAACATGCAAGGTACTAATTAAAACAGTTAAAATTGCATTTAAGTATGTGTGGAGAACACTGGAGGTGGAAAGGTTTAAGCAAGAATAGGAAGGAGGGGAAGTGTTAACCAAAACTAAGGATTTTAGAAAATGTCATAAGGAAACTGACTACTCTGACTACTCTGGAGCCTCATTAAAGACTATAACTAAAAACTAAATAAATAAAAAAGCCTTGAGGAGAGGTACCATATATGAACAAATAATATTGCTCTCAGAAATCTTTGGTTATGAAATGGAAAATTTAAAGCCAACTATGAGATACTTCATGATAAATTGTTGGACAGGGAGGCCCTAGAAGTCCCCTAAACACAGGCTATTGCTTTTGCTCTTGTCTGCCCAATAGAACTACCTGGTAAGACCCTATTTCTGAAGTCGCCACACACTTAGGTTACAGGACATAGCAAAATCAAGCTGGAACATAACTGGAAGTGATCTTTCTGTTAGCTAGCCATTGTAGCACAGAAAGGCTAGCAGGGGAGTAAAATTCATCAAACATCCAACTCTGGGCCCTGTAAGCTTCAGTGATGACTTGCCTGGTTAGAAGTGTTCATTGGTGCAATGGTTTCAGGACAGTGTTATGGGGAGGGGTAACCAAATGTCTTTTTAAATTTTATTTGAGGTATACTTTGTTAGGGGCCATGAGAGTAACAGCCTTGGCAACTAATGTTCAGATGTCAACCAACCAGAGGCATGTTTACCTGATGAAGGACTAATTCTATCCACACAAGGTCTGTGGGCCATTGACTCTGAAAGATGTTGCTCACTTTTGTTGAAGCAGCTTAATGTCTCCCCAATGCCTGCACTGCAATGTATAATCTCATGTGGTATGTATATGTAATCTCATGGCTGCATCTCAATCTATTGGGGACATATATCTGTGGTAGTCAGGAAGATGACCTTTTCATGTAGATACTTAGTTTTGATATACAGAATATATACTGGGTTATGCTTCATAACTGGATCTATATGTTCCACAAGGTCTGTAGACACTTAAAAGCCTGCTTGTTCTTTGGATCAAACTAACTGCACACAATTAGCTCACTTATATGTCAGAGCAAGTTCAAATTAGATTTAACAGTTTTGTAAATTTATCCTAAATTTGAAACATTACAGATATTTACAAGGTCACATGTACTGATTTCCAACCAAGGTTACTAAGAAAACATGCCAATTCTTCACTTACCAGTCTACTAACAATGGATCTATGTCCCAAAATTGTCTTTTGGCACTATGCCTCACCCTGCCTGGTTATGGTTTTGCTCTTATAACTTTAGACCCTTGTGTTACCATTGTAAGTGGCTCAGCTCATTATCCCTTGCTCTAGGAATGTGCTTCTGATAAATGAGAAAAAAATTTCTTTATTGCTTTCAGATTCCTGAGGGAAGAGAGTTTTGAAAATAGAAGAAGCAGCTGAGAGGAATTAGAAGTAGTACAGGAAAATTAGGATAAAGACAGAACAATAAAGAAACTGACATGAAGGAGAGTAAGAGTTTAATTTTCTGCTCTCAGATCCCAAGCCTCTCTCTTGCTATAGCATCCTTTCAGAACACTGAGATGAGGTTTCATACTCAATAGCCCTCATTACTTCTTTATAGTTGAAAATGCATGCCTGGTATTATAAACCTAGTTGGTGTCTGGAGAGGCCATTAGTATTGTTTTGCTAATGGATATTTGCTAATGCCAAAATCCTTTCTAAATATTTATGTTTATATTCATAGATTAGTGCAGCTGTCATCATTTCTTATATTTTGCTATAACAGGAGACATTTAATGTGGAGAATCATAACTAGTTGAAGTGCCAAGAAAATGGAACATGTAGTACTCAATCACAAACAGGTTATCTAAATGACCCCCTCCAAAGTTCAGAGAATATCATGGAAGAGATGAGGGGAAAGAAGAGGCAGTGTATGGATGTACACTACCAAAACAGATATCATCTGGAGATGGCATACCCATTGGACTCATAACTCACAAAAGATAAAGATCCCTGCACAAGACCTTCATAAAACTAGGCCTGTCAATATTTTATAATGAATGGGGAAGGGTGCAGGAGACCCCAGTCCTCCCTGAGAGACTATTGACAATTCATAGTAGGAAAATATGGCCTCTGATAAGCTGTTTGTGCTCTAGTAACTAGCCTCCCTCTTTCCCTTCCTAGCTGATACTAGATTAAATACTTGATCCATTTGGATCAGAGAGAAATTTTCATGACATATAAAGATAGATGATGAAAGAATTTGCTTTCTTTCTAACTTTGATATGCTTCAGAATTTTTTCCTTTCAGAAGGATATTAAAAATTATGTAGAGGAGCTTCTGTGCACAACCTTTTTACCATGTAAAGATGTATCCATCATCACTGAATGATCAGTTGGAGAACTAGAGCATTTGTTGGAAATAACAATCTCTCTCCATACAAGAACTCACAGCAGCTTTGATTGAATGTTCAAACTCTGCATAAGATCAATTCAGCAGAAATCCCAGCAGGAATGGAGAAGAGTCTCATGAAGTTTCACACTACCTGAGAATCTATTGATTATTGATAGCTGCTGGAGGCATATAAGACAGCTTTCTTTGGGACCTGGGATGAAGCTACCCATGCTTTGTAGATGCCCCACACCTTCGCACACACAGTGAAGACAAAGTAGACCTAACGGTTGCTTAAAATAAAAAAGAAGGGAATATATCAAGTTGCAAAAGTGATGTGGGTGATAGCAGAGACACTGGAGAGAATGAGAGGTAGATTTGACCCAAATACATTATATGCACGTATGAAATAATCAAATAATAAAAGAAATAAATAATTGATTTTATGAAATCAAGAATTATGACTATATTGACACGTATCTTTGACAATGATTTTTTTGGACGTAAGTACTTGATAATTAGTTCAAATTTACCTTGAGCACATGATCTTGAGCTTAGAAATCATAAGTATACGCCTATTTCCAAGAAAACTTCACAGTCTCACATTTTAGAAAGAATTTTTGTTACTTATTTTTGGAGATGTTGACTAAACTAATGTAAAAATAAATACACACAATAATAAAAAGAATAATTCTTTAATGATTTGAGATGGGGCATTTTCCTCAATAATATTGTAGATATTTTAGAATAATGTATCATGATATAGCACCAATTGTACGTATTGTTCTAAAATTAATGTTACAAATAGACAAAGAAGGAAGACCCTTTAATAGAGAGAATAAATTTTATGACTGTTATACACACACACATATATATACATATACATATATATACAAAGCAAAACTGGATGAAGTCCATTATATTGAACATAGAAAACTCACAAACAAAATGGAAAGAAGGGAGGTAAAAGCAAATAAAACTAATCAGCCAGGTAAACCAAAATTTTTAGGAAATATTTTTCAATAATTTTAAATATAAAAATTGTAGTTCACTAATGAGGAGATAGGAAATAACTACTTGACTAAAGACAAAAATTCAACTCTGTTGTTTCCAAGAAGCACACCTCATTAATAAGGCAACCCACAGACTGGCTATAAAAGGATGAAGGTCAATTTATCATGAAAAGACATCATAAATCAGCTGAAATATTTATTATAGCTGATAAAATGGAGTTCAAGCCAAATTAAGTCAGAATATATAAAGAAGGTCATTATATACTATGCACAGTATATAATATTGGGGCAATTAATCAAGAAGATGTAACAATCACAAATATGTATTCACTCAAACTGGAATCACAATTTCATACAAATAAGCAAAAATGGACATAAAAGATCAGATAACAATAGCTGTCTTCAGAAATCCTCTTAAATTTATATAGGAATGTAAACTAAAAACATAAGTTTAGGCATAGGCAAGGACTTTCTGAATAAAGAGCAAAAAAGAATAGCCAAAAATAAATTATTCCAACCTATAAATGAGCTAATGAACTGAATGGGCAGTTTTCAATAAACAAACAAAACTAGTAAGTAGTGAAAATGGGTCCAATATCTTTAGCCATTAATGAAATACAAATTAAAAACGCTTTGTAGTTTTGTCTTCATCCCATTAAGAATGTTTATCAACAGGGAAAATGACAACAAATCTGATGAAGACGTGGGGAAAGAAGGGTCCTTTGTACTGATGATATAGAAGGTTTCTATGTGCTGATGATGTAGGAGGCTCCCATATACTGATGATGTAGGAGGCTCCCATATAATGATGATATAGAAGGCTCCTATATACTGATGATGTAGAAGGCTCCTATGTACTAAAGATGTAGAATGTCTCAATATACTGAGGATATACAAGGTTCCTATGTATTAATTTGTATATATATGTATGTGAGTGTGTGCGTGTGTGTGTGTCATTATAGAAAACACTATGGGCATAAAAAATAATAATAAACCCCATAGGATCCAGAAACACTACTGTTGAATATGTATCTCAAAGAGGGAGAGTCAACACATAATACAGATGTTACACATTAATGTTTTTTCTCTATACTGTTTAAAACATTTAAGATGTAGAGCATTAGGAGATGACTAGAGATTGCTGTTAACAGATAAACATGTAAAGAAAATATGTTGACATATTAAAGCATTGTTGAAGAGAATTAAAATATAATCTTTACAGACAATAAAACTGGAAATTGTTATATAAGACAAAATAAACTGGACCAGAAAGAAAGATAAATTATATATATATATATATATATGAAAAAGAGAATACATATATATATTATGTATATATAGATACATACAACATGAAAATAAAACAGTATTATGAGAAGAGAGGAAATAAGATGACTAAGTGGAGGAGAGGAGAGTCAGAAGAGCAAAGGAGAGTAAGAAAATGTATTTCATAAAAAGAAGAAAAGAGAAAAAAGAGAGGGGTGCCAAGGAAAGACAATGAGGGGACACATGAGAACTCTGTGATCATATAGTATAATTTCACAATTAAACATATTTATCTGTCTGATAACAAAAGAATTATTAGAAATGGAAAACCATCGGGAATATTTTTAGCATGTGAACCATTTGCTTGATGTAGCTCTAAATTTCAACATTAGATAATTCTTTAACATTGAGATCCCATGTTCCTTTGGTTGGAAGATGTCACTGAATTTAACTCATTGTGGAAAGATAAAGGACATTGGCAGAGACTAATACTGTGCAAGACTTAGATTATTAATAACTATTTTCTTAGAATATTGAAGTATTTTCTTTATTTATTAGGATTTTCTACACACTATTAAAAAGTTGTTAAGATATAAATTCTTATTAGTTTCTGACCTACTTATTAGATCAGACCACATGGTCTTTCTTGCAGTCTAAGGGCATAATGAGAATAAAAATATTAATGAGTCACTAAATATGCATGAACCAAAGGGGAATATTTTTTTCTGGATAAAATCCAATGTTAAATCACAGCAATTTTAAATGCATAAATGTTAATTTTGTTGAAATCCCCACTTGTCACCTCACAGAGATGTGGGTAACTTCCACAGGGTTGGGTGGTCTTCACCTCGGGTTACAGAATATGTTGGGCTATGCTCTACTGTGCTTGATTCTATACCTTAGACTGAAGGAGGGTTGGTCTTTGCCTGAGACAAGAAGTACTCATACATCAATAAACACAGGTTGGCCAAAACATGCAAGCCCTTTTAAGAACTTGGCTCAAACCATGTCTTAACCAAGCCTAGATACTTGAAAAGTGTGACCCAGTATAGAAGAGACGGCAGTGTAAAAAAATGAAATGTCTGCGTCTTTCAGGTATTCATACTTTGATGTTCACTGAAAACAGTACAACACCATACTAAAATATGTTTGGCCATTTAGATATTATAATTCCCAATTGGTTTTATTGGTTTTAAAGTGACCGTCTCGACTGATTTAAACATGGAACTGGGGCGGAAAAAGTACTCGGCTTTACTAGAGCCCTTTAGATACAAAGTAAATTATATTCATAATTATATAAAGAATGTTTGGGTGGTAAAACAATTACTCTTCATGCAGAAGGGATTCTTCATGCTTTAGTTGGACTTATTTTGTCTTTAAGTGATATTTAATCATTTTAGTAAAGGAATCGAATCTTCTTTTTCCCATTTGTCTATATAATTTATTAAATGATTTCATTATTAAGCACTTGTGTTGATATAAATTAACATTAATTAACTTTTGTATAATGTCCATTTATCTTACTATTTTTATCCTTTTTCCCCAACCTGATAATTTTCCACAAGTTTCCTAGTCAAATTTATCTAACTTCTAAGATAAATTTTACTGCTCTCCACAAGAAAACATCCATTGATGTCCAACACACTCTCTAATCAATATTCATGGAACACACACACTTGTACACACTTATTCAAGCTCCCTTCTCTTTTTTCCTATATCATTACTTCAGGCAGGAGAGTCAACATTCTTCTTTTATACAAAGTTGGTCTCTACTATCTTTTTTTTAAAAAAAAATTGTGTTCTTTATCCTTCCATATTACAATTTCATGCAAATCTTATCTCTCTGCTATGTGTTTTGTTTTATGAAATCAGGAACCCTGTTGTGGTCATGTGTATATCACAAATGTCTGAAACTTTAGATAATAGCACCTAGTATTGGGTTGCAGTTTCCGTGAACTTTGCCACTACTTTCACAGTGCTGTGAAAAGATTAAATGAAAATTCCAATACAATATACATATCATAGGCATGGAGATGCTGGGCCTATGTATCTTAGAAGGGTCTAGCACATATGTGTTTTAATGAGTTAATTTAATTCTTGCAATCACATTTGGAGTTATTAGGAAAAGTAGTGCTGTTACCTCTCTTTGTTGATGAAGAAACTGAAGTTCAATAATGTTGGAGTTAGGTCAGTTATTCCCTGAATTAATGTGTCCTGCTGTAAACTGTTGTTGTAGAGATTCCATTTGAAACAATCACAGTGTGTCCAATTGATTAGCTTTCTGCATATTATAAAAATGTTTCAGAACCAAGGGTAACATTGTCAAAGAATAGTTTTGAGATACTTTCAGCAGACATTTGCTTAAGCAGCATTATTTACTATCGGAAACCAATGTCATTAAAATTAGTTTTATTGAACATTAAGGCTTTGGGATTTTTGAGGGGTGACCACAGGAAGTAACTGTTGTATGGTCACTTGTGATCACTCCATTCTCCTACTTCATCAGCCCCTTCTTGGTATATTAGGAACCAAGCAATCTGTTGCCCTTTTGAGGATAAAATCCAATGTTGATTTTGCTCATTGGTGCTGATCCATGACAACGTTACTCCCTGTAATCTATACTATTTGACTAAAAAAACTAGAAAAAAGTGAACAAGAGGAGTAAAATTATTGCTTTTATCTACAACACAAAAATTAATTACTTTCTTTTGTGTTGAAATCCAAAGAATCTGCACAGATGGCCTTGTCACCAAAGTCAATGCAATCTCTTATTGCCAAACAGCACAGCTTACTTCTGAGTTAATGATGCATTTTGGGTTTTAATACTCCAGTGACTGGAAGAACTGTAATGAATCTCCCTGCCTTGAATTTCCGGGTATGGGCCTGCTAATCAATGGCTTGGAAAAGTCACCTTCAAGACTGTCAACATGCTACATTATTCTTTACTCCTCTTCAGAATACTGGCTCTTTTCTTGGTTGAGATTTTAATATCTGTGTATTTGATAGTATTAAAGACTAAATAACATGTGGGCATCATTTTCATGGGGATTATTCCCATTCCCTAAATCCTATAAGACTCCCATTCAAGAAAATTCCCTATGGAAATGCACTTGCAGAAATGGGGTAAGCATTCAGCAACACAGTAAGTTCCAGGTCAGTTACATTTTGTTTTGGTCTGTTTTGGTCTGGTCTGGCACCGATCCTCGCTAAGTTTGAAATTTTCAAAGACTGCAGAAATGATTTGAGTTAACAGAATGTGTGGCATGTGTTGTTTATACATTTGCCTGTTTCATGTGATGCCCTGTAGGAGGACAGTCTGTGGTGAGGCAACAGCAGTATCAGATATCATTTGAGAATTCAAGACTTTCTTTTCCTTTTTAATTTTCATTAGTATGTAAGCTGGCCAAGGGGTTTGGTGTTAGATACAACATGCGATAGTTTCTGGAGCATGTTTGTAACAGAGCATGTCAAGATGATGACAGTAACACAATAGACATCTAAGGCCTACTACACCATCTTCTGAGAGCATGCTTGGTTTTCTTCTGTGTAAGAGTTACCTTTTTCTTTCACTCTTCGTTCTCAATGAACCACTAATAGCCCAAATCTTGGCTCAAATGCCAACTTCTTCATGACATGTATGCCTATTATTTTCTCTTGTGATGGCATGGCTTTTTCACCATACTTGTACGTTTAACATTATATTGATTTGGCATATTTTTATCTCAATAAACTTAAACTCTTCATGGCAAAAAAATTAGTTATCTTCATGGCACCTTCCTTCACTTAGCACCAGGGGTCCAGGAAAATGTTCTCAGGTAAATTAACAAGTGTGTTTAGATAGATAGGCCAGAGGCAGCAAGACCAAGTTTGGCAGAAGTTACTAATATGGAAGAATTGTTTTTACAGTATCTAATGTAGTTTAAAAACTCACAGGTAATTTCTAGTCTTAGTTGATTTGCTGGCTAAAGCAGATTGAACCTGTGCAGGTCATAGCTTCTGAGAGATTTTTTAATAGCTAGTTAAATGCAAAAAAACCCCAAACAAACAAAAAACAAAAACAAAAACAAAACCACAGGCCCCAAGCCTTAATGTAGATACAGTTCCAAGAAGTCAATCCTGTTCAAATGGGTGCTGAAGTTCAGTTTGTAAAACTCAGAACATTTGTCTACTATTTAGTAGTGCTGTTGGTTATTTCAGACAGCCCTCGGGGGAGTATGGATTGATTTCAAAGGTTAATTCAGTCCCCAAGATGTGACTGACTATAAATGTGCAACACTTCATCACGAAGTAGGCCAACAAGGAGACTTTCAATATTCTAGGCAGGGCCTCCTCATCCCCTCTTGCTTTACACACCCACTCTGCCAAACAGGACTTCTTTTACAAGGAAAAGCAGGATTTAATAAAGATTTAATGATATGACTGTGGGCATAAGATCTATACAAAAAATTCATGAAAAAATTGAGCCAAATATGATCAACAAAACCAATTAAAAACATTGATCATTACAAGAATTCAAATCTTGAAATATAAATTTGTCATAATAGCAATAACATAGTATCCTCACTGTCACAAATACCATTATTTAAAGAATACAGTAGTATATTCCAAGCTCCACTATACATTACTCCATAGCCCCAGGATAAATTTGAAGACCTATGACGAGGGACTCAAATATTTAGGTATCTATCAATTCCATGTGTCTGCTTTCTTGAATCCAACTTGAGGAAATAACTGTAGGTGAGAGCATGCTGGCTCTAGTAGGGATAGTGCTTTATGTTCCAACAGTAAAAAAAAATGAGAATATGCTACATAATTTATATAAAAATTGCCTAAATAATAATAACCAACATAAATAGCCTTATAATATTATTTTTGAGACACAGTTTCTCAGTAGCTCTGGACCCAGTCCTGGAACTCACTCTGTAGACCAGGCTGGCCTTGAACTAATAAACATCCACCTGCCTCTGCCTCCCAATTGCCACCACCGCCCAGCTTATAACACTACCTTTTATTTAAAATTATATATTTTTTTCTCATTTTACATGCCAGAATAACAAGAAGGTTGCTCTAATATCTACAAAGACAAGATCCAAGCAATGATAATATAAATAGATATGCGGAAGAAGAGGCTACTAATTTGATTAAGGGCCACGAAGGAAGATGGAGAGAGACAGCCTAGAAGGGGCTGGAAGAAGGGAAGGGAAGAGGGAAAGATATGTGACAATATTTTAATTTAAACATATAAACAAATTAAAAATGACCTTAAGATTTAATGATATTTTAAAAATAGGGCACAACCACTCAAAGCTTATTACTTGTTGGTGTTGTATCAGGCTTCCCTAATTAAAGAATGGGCATCAGGTTTTATATAAGACCTTTTCCATTCTTAGGCTCTTCTCAAACCCCAACCTTTTAAAATTAAGGTAGTAGAAAACATTCTGACAGAGATTGACATGTTAAAAGATGTTCATTTTAGTTTTCCTATGGCTTACAAACTTAAAACAATTCCTTAGGGAAATTGTTAAGCAAGAATGCCTGGTCTTAGTTTTGCAAGCAATTTTAATGATGGTAGAGTAACACATTTCTTTAATTTGAAAAATTAAAATAATAAAATTGCACCACTGATGAATCAAACACTAGGGTAGGCACGTTTTCACTAGGAGATGTCTGGATGGGATGCCTGTTCTCATTTTCTCTCACTGCTTGGTCTGTCCTTTGATCTTCTTACTTGTCTTTCCCCAGAGAATGCTGTTCAAAGTGCTCATGAAATACTTGTCATCAATGTTCAGTTACACTAACCAAAAGGAAATTAGGGGGTTTATAGTAATTTTTATGCCATGATTTTAAAGAACTTTTGATTATAAAGAAATCAAGCAAACAGAGAAGGAAATATGAACTGATTTCATTCTCTCTAAGGAAAATGGCAAGTGTACTGAAATTGTGCATCTCTGTCTGAGGTGAAGATCCACCTACCATCCATCTATCCCTCTATTTGTCATTTAACTGTTCATCCATTGGTCTGCTATTTATTGTTTACTATTTACAAAATTCTTGATCAGTACAGACAGAATGGCTTTGTCAGAGTAGTTTACAGGTTATGGCCCACCTAGTCCAACAGTAGCTGTTTCCAATGGAAAGACTGAGAATTTGGCAGTTGTTGAAGCCACAATGTTACTTGTTTTATCTGGTCTTAGGTTTATGTTGGAATCCCAAAGAGGGTTCTTTCACCAATGAAGAAATGTTTGAGTTGTAGCATAGATGAACTTACCAATGAAAATGAGGGTAAACAGCAAAACAATAAAGCTTCCTTCTTACATTTTTTTACATGTGAACTACCACCAGAAGGTGCGGCTCAGATTTAGGGTGCATCTCTGATCTCAAATATTTCAATCAAGAAAATTCTCCATAGGTATACCAGCTATTTGGGGTTTTGTTGATTTCAGATGTAGTTAAGTTAGCAACCAAGATTAGCTATCACATCTATTTATCTACCGCCTATCTGTCAGATAATCTGTTGTACAGTATTCAGCAGAGAAGACTTCTTAGGCAAGGATTTAAGCTAGTCTGTGATGATACTTGGTGTTCAGGATCCCAGTGTAGCCCTCAGCCTTCCTTGGAGTGAGCTTGGAAGCCCAAAAACGATGTTCTGGGTTGACATACTTCAGTTAACAAGAACAGTTAGCCAGAAACAAAACTGCAGAAGCCAAAAATCAAGGTGTAATATATTTAGAGATTTTCCCATAACTCTGAACTTTGATGGATTATGTTTTTGTCTTAAATTTTGGCAGGTGGTACTGTCTACATGCTAAGTTTTACAGCCTGAATCCACTTCCATCATGGAGTCAGTTGTCATGGTCTTTTAAGGTCTAGAGCCCTATTACATTCCCTGCTGGTCCTGGTGAATGAGTCAATCATGGCCTCACAGTGCTTTAGTTTAAGATGTAGGACCACACCATTAATCCAATGAGAATTAAAATTAAAGGCCTAGTCAGTGTAGATAGAAGAATACTTAGCCAGAGAAACCAAGAAAACTGGAACCAAGAAACTGGTATCAATTATTTCCCCAACCATGTAATGATTTTTTTTAATTACTCCTTATCAGTTAGCAGAGAAAATACAAATTTCTCCCACAGCTAGACAGTCTCATTTGTATGTTTGTTGTCTCATGAGAAGTAAGTCTAAGAAATTTTAATTTTGTAGGATCATTTCTGTAACAGAATCTAACTATTGTTTAATATATCTGGGTCCTGGTCAATCTGTTTACTTAATTTAGCAAGTACCAGAAGTGGGATATTTAATCAAACCATTGGCATAATCCCACTAAGTAGTCTCAGGACCAAATAATATAGTTGTTATCCAGATGAATTAACCCATAAGCTGGAATAGCAGACATCAGTATAAAGGGAAGTCCCAGGTTAAGTTCTCCAAAGTGAATATGGGCTACCTCAATCATAGTGAGTTTTGTCAGTCAATGAGCTGGCAACCTGGTTAGTTCCTATCCCCATAGTGTGGGGACCAGGTATGTATTCATAACCACTCATACTCACCAATTTTTGGCTGGGAATGGTTGATAGATTCTGATTCTCCAGGCTTTTTCTGATTCCTGAAGGCCAGAATCTTTTCTAAGGAATTTTTTTCAGGAACCTTCAGTTTTATACTTGTAGGTTTTGCCATGGAAACCCCTTTGTTTCTAAGAATTAGGTGGCCCAGTCACAGGGCATGCATAGACTTGTGAACTCTGTACTCCTATCTTAAAATATAAACTCCCATATCTTTCCTCTTTTGCTTTTTATTGTTTTTTTCATTTATTTTATATACCAGCCGCAGATTCCCCTCCCTCCTCTCTTCCATTTCTTCTCCCACCTCCTGTCTTACTCCCTCATGTACTCCTACTCTGTTCAGAAAAGGGCAGGCCTCACATGGGAGGCAGCAAAGCACAGCATATCAAGCTGAGACAGGACCAAGCTCCTCTCTCCCTTATATCAAGGCTGGGCAAGTCATCCAAGCATAGGAAATAGGGTCCAAAAAGCCAGTTCCTATGCCAGGGACAGGTCCTAATCCCACTGCAAGGGGTCCTACAAATAGACCAAGTTACTCAACATGTCGCCCAAAACAGAGGGCCTAGGTTGGTCCCATACAGGCTCCTTAGCTGTTTGTTGGTCCAGAGTTTGTGAGCTCCCACTAGCTCAGGTCAGCTATCTCTGTGGGTTCCTCCATCATGACCTTGACCCCGACCCATTTCTCATAAATTCCCTCCTCACTCTCTTCAACTGGATTCCTGGAGCTCAGCCCCATGCTTGGCTGTGGATCTCTGCATCTGCTTCCATCAGTCACTGGATGCAAGCTCTCTGATGACAATCTGATTACAGGAGAAGGCCAGTTCAGGCACCCTCTCCGCTATTGCTAGGAGTCTTAGCTGGGGTCACCCATGTGAATTCCAGAGAGTTTCCCTGGTCCCAGGCTTCTCTCTAACCCCAAAATGGCCCCCTCTACCAAGATATCTTTCATTACTCTCCTCCATCCTACCCCCAACAAGATCAACCCAATCCCTCATGCTCCCATTCCCCATTCCCTCACCTCCATCCCTACCACCAGTTTAATCAGGAGATCTCATCTATTTCCTCTTCCCAGAGAAATCCATGAATCTCTCTTAGAGTCCTCCTTGTTACCTAGCTTCGCTTGGGCTGTGGATTGCAGACTGGTTATTCTTTGCTTTGCATCTAATATTCACTTGTGAGTGAGGATATACCATGATTATCTTGATGGGTCTAGGTTACCTCACTCAGAATGATTTTTTTCTAGCTCCGTCCATTTGCCTGAAAATTTCATGAGGTCATTGCTTTATTTCACTGAGTAATATACTCTATTGGGCAAATGTGCCACATTTTTTATCCATTTTTTGATTGAGAGGCATCTAGGCTGTTTAGAGTTTCAGGCTATTATGAATAACACTACTATGAACATAGTTGAGCAAGTGTCCTTGGGGTATGATTAAGCACTTGTTGTATATAAGCCCAAGATTGGTATAGCTGGGTCTTGAGGTAGATTGATTCCCAATTTTTTGAGAAACTGCCATACTGATTTCCAAAATGGCCTTATAAGTTTGCACTTCATCTGCAGTGGAGAAGTGTTCCCTGTATTCTAAATCCTCTCCAACATAGGTCATCATTGATGGTTTTAATCTCAACCATTCTAACAGGTGTATGATGGTATCTCAGAGTCACTTTAATTTGTATTTCTCTGAAAGATAAAGATGTTGAGCAGTTCTTTAGGTGTATCCTGGCCATTTGAGATTCTTCTCTTGAGAATTCTCTATCTAAATCTGTAACCCATTTTTGAATTGGATTATTTGGTATCTTGGTGTCTAGTTTCTTGAATTCTTTGTATATTTTGGAGATCAGCCCTCTGTTAGTTGTGGAGTTGGTAAAGATCTTTTCATGTTCTGTTGGCTGTTATTTTGCTACCATGACCTTTTGCCTTACAGAAGCTTTTCAGCTTAAGGGGGTCCCATTTATTGTCGATCTCAGTATCTGTACTACTGGTGTTATATTCAGGAAGTTGCCTCCTGTGCCAAAGTGTTCAAGACTACTTCCTACTTTCTCTTCTGTCAGGTTCAGTGTTACTGAATTTATGTTGAGGGCTTTGATCCACTTGGACTTGAGTTTTGTACAGGGTGATAGATATGGATATATTTGCATTCTTCTACATGTGAGCATCCCATTTCCAAACATTAAAGTGGACATCAGTGAGGAATGGTCAAACTGAATGTGGGTTACTGGTCAGTACTCACACAAGCTAATACCTTTCTTGTGTCTATTTTTCTTTCCTTAAATTAGCAGTAGCTGCCATAGCTTTTAGAAAGGTGGACCACCCAGTGGCAGCAGCATCTAACCATTTAGACAGGTATGTCAACAGGGAATTTCCATGGTTTTATAGCTCCTTTTGTCTTTTATTTCATAGACAAACAAATGAAAAGGTATTAAGACAACTGGCAATTCTCGTGCTGGGGCAGAATTCAGAGTTGTTTTAAAGTCTCAGTCCAGATTAGAGGCTTAGTATCCCCCTTTGTACTGGTATATATAGGACTTGATATTTCCACAAACTGACATCTAGAGGCACAAGATGCAGCTGCATTATTAACTCTTGAATCTATCTCTCGGTCTTTGAAAGAAATGCAATCTGAAGGATGTCAGGAATCCTGCTCTGAGACAGGATCCTTTGGTCTCCTTTCATCTGGTAGCCACGATAGGTAGCCTTCTATAAAGTTTGGCTTTCTTAACCAACATTCTGTAGCTCATGGGCTTTAACTCTTGCAGCAGTCTCTCAGTGGCCATTTTATAACCTATTTTCCCTGCAGATGTCTGAAGGAATAGAAGGAAGTCTGCATTTAATGTCCTTAAATCCTGGGGCAACCTGATCTAGATATGTTGGCCACTGTAATCTCCCCATGGGTATGTCAATTTATTTATTTTTTATTATTTTTATTGAGCTCTATATTTTTCTCTACTCTCCTCCATACCCCTACTCTCCCCTTCAACCCTCTCCCAAGGTCCCCATACTCCCAATTTACTCAGGAGATCTTGTCCCTTTCTACTTCCCATGTAGATTAGGTCTATAGATGTCTCTTTTAGAGTACTCATTGTTGTCTAGGTTCACTGGGATTGTGATTTGTGGGCTATTTTTCTTTGTTTATGTTTAAAAACCACTTAGGAATGAGTATATATGGTAATTGCCTTTTTGGGTCTGGGTTACCTCGCTCAAAATTATATTTTCCAGCTCCATCCACTTGCCTGCAAAAGGTCGTGTTTTTTTTCTGCTGTGTAGTACTCCATTGTGTAAATATACCACATTTTCCTTA
>LOJH01010232.1:0-27645 GCA_001685095.1 Ellobius talpinus
TTTAGGGAATTTTGGCATAGTTCTCTCCAAACTGCTTCCTGCTTTTTGTTGAGCAAAGTAATTTTGGGGGGTGTTCACAGCAACCATTTTGGGGTCTTCATCCATCAAACCACATTAGTCTGGAAGCATTCCGCAGGTTCTCATCCTCTGTGGAAACAATAGAAGAACCTCTTTTCCAAAGCAATATATTCTTAGACCTTAATTTTAAAATCAAGATACCTTTATGTTGATTTATCTTATCAGCCTATACAATGAAATGTCTCTCTGTACTTATCTCCTTCACAGTCAAAAAATTCAAGGAAAACACAATTATATATATAATCCTGACTCTTTGTGTATATTCCATCATTCCCTGACTAATTTGTTTTTACTCTATTACTTTTTACTATTTTATTATCTTTACTCCTTTAATCTATGACTGTGTGTACTATGTCTCTTTAAAGGCTTTGTTTTATTTTTTAAACCATTTATTTCTTTTTATAACTCTCTATACTCTTTTTCTTTTCCAAGTCTACATACATTTATCCAATACTGACTGGTTTAGAGTCCTTTTATGTCTGAATCTGTCCTATTGTGTATCTATAGTTGTTTTTCTGTCTAGTAGTGCTTCTTAAAATGCTAAGCACTTCTAAGGCTGCTTTGCCTTTTGGCTCTGCCCAGTCCAACATGGTAGGGCAGAGGTCTGTTTAGCATGAGCCATGCTCACAGCCCCATTTTCAGGCACACAGTTGGTCTATGTTGCCATTAAGCAATTTGTAGCACTCTGCTCACAAACCCCATTTAAATGCTCGGCCTCCTGAAAGAGTCAGAGTTCGTGCTGGCAGCACAGCCCAGGAAGTGGCTGTTTCAACACTGTATGGCTTTTTTTCTGCTACTGCTGAACCAGGAAAACCTCTCTTAATGGAGTTGCTGCATGCCATCAGCTGAAAAAAAAAACGCAGTAAACTTTGTTTTTCTGTGTCTAGAATTCCTTTCCAAGCTTTCTCAGGTATTAGTCTCAAAAAAAGTTAAAAATAAAAATAAAAGAAATAGAGCTTAAAATAAAGCCATGTAAAGATGAAAAATACACAAACAGTCTGGATATTGTATGGTATCTTGTTGTCATTGAACTGTATGACTGCTGAGGACAGAGCAACAGCAGCTAAAAGACATTTGATTATAAATGCTGGATTAATCCAGCATATGTATTTTAAAAATGCCTTGACTTCAAATTTTATGTTAAAAGATACGTTACTTTGGAGAGGAAGTTTTGCTTTTGTTTTCATAGGAAATGAGAGGTTGTGGATTCATTCTGGGTTAAGAAAAATCAGGTTTGATCAAGGAAGACCCCTGAAAAAATCTCTGATAGGAGCAGATGGCCCAGATGTCTGAGTTCTACATCCAGAACATCCTCAAGACTACTGGCTGAGATGATCCAGGCTCACAGAATACTCCAGTCAGGACTTGACAATATTTCTAAATTTTATTTAAGTCCCCATAAGATTATCCATGCCCCCAAACAGCCTAGAAAACTACACCCACATTCCCAAAAAAATGTATTATGGATGTTTGCCTTTGTTTAGAATGTTGGCTCCAAGTTGTTATGGATAATGGTCAGAAGAAAAGCTGAACAAAGGAGATTCAATTCAGATTTCTTGTTTTTTTAAGGGGAAGGGCTGTGGGACAATGGTCTGTACCTTGTCACTTGTATTTTAATAAAATGCTGATTGGCCAATAGCCAAGCAGGAAGTTTGGGCAGGGCAACCAGGCAGGAAATAGAGGTGGGACAATGCAGACAGGAGAATTCTGATAAGAGGAAAGACACAGTCTGCAGTCCTCACCCAGATACAGAGAAAGCAAGATGACAATGTCTTGCTGATAAAAGGTACCAAGCCATGTGGCTAACACAGACAAGAATAATGGCCTAATCTAAGATGTAGGAATTAGTTAATTAGAGTCTGAGCTAATAAGTCAACCAGTTTATGATTAATGTCGACCTCTGTGAATTTCATTGGGACTGAATGAGTATGGGAATGGGTAGGACAGAAACCTCAGTCAACAAGATCCTGATTGTATCACGCCCTTTTCCCACAGGCTACAGTGATTCTTTTATCCATGATATAAAGCTGCTCTGCATCCTTTATCCTCTCAGGAAGGTACAAGATGCAAAAAGCAAAGTCACCCCTTCAGTGGCCCTGATGAGCAACTAAAAAAGCAAATACTCTACTTCTTGAAGAAATTAGGCCTTTCTCTTCCATTTTTAGGCAATTCTTCTGCTGTTTGTAAAAAGTCACACTCCCACCCAAGTCTTAGACATCTAGTGAGATATCATAGAGGGCTCAAGGTCCTTGTGTTCACAGATAACATTGGAGAAAGCAGGAATGTTAATCACACAGTGGTGTCTCCTTAATGAAAGAAATAAGAGAAAGAAATTAAAGAAAGAAATAAATTTCTATTTTCTACTCAGAAATCTGGGAGATTATATTATTAATGACCTGAGATGTTTGTTATCTATAGAGTCACAAGTAACCTAATGCCCCAGAATGTTTATGCCAAACTTCCCTAGGCTTTTATCTTTAGCTCTCAGTTAATAGAACCCATTCTTAGAGAAGGGTCACAAGTCACATGGAAAGATAATCACATTCACTCTATTGCCTGCGACTTATATGCTCTCTCTGTCAGGGCTCACACTAGATCCTACATCTTTAAACTATAGAGCCCACCTTCAAGGACACATGTATTTTGTAAAGGAATTTCTATGAAGTCACCTTAAGCCTTATTGTGTGCCTGGAATCAAAATGATCACTGCCTGGACTTTTTTCCAAACTGTTCTTGGTTAAAAATAGTTACAATAAACTTCATGGCACCCTACACTTGAAGTTTGATACAGATCAACTAAGTCAGGTTGAATTGAGGTTTTATTCACACCTCTTCACAGTTCATCTTCCTGACCTTCACAAAATTATATTTTATTTTTAAGGGAATTTGGGCAGCACCCTTCCCTCATAATTAACAACCTGAACTGTGGAATTCTAATTTGTCAGAGGAATGTTCCCTAAGCTATATCTCTGACCCTAGAAGGCGTCATGAAAACCAAGACCACCAGATTGGTCATCAATATGTAACTCTCTAAGCCTGGCTCCAGAAGCCTCAAATTGCTTAATCAAGGCTTTAGAAATAGTATAAAGCCTGCCTAAAATGTAGATGGTGCAGTAATCCCTTTGTCTTGGTCTACTCACACCCTTTGAGAGTATGCTTTGCCTTATTATGAAATAAACACTGTTGTGGGATTCCCCTTTGTATGCTGTGAATGTTTTATTACCATTGGTTAATAAAGAAGCTGTTTGGGCCTATGACAGTGTAGAATAGAGCAAGACAGGAATTCCAAGTAGAGCTAAAGGAGAAAAGAAGGTGGAGTCAGGGAGATGCCATGTAGCTACTGAAGGAGAAAAAGCTGGCTGGAGCCCACTGGTAGGCCATGACCATGTTGTGGCCAGTTCACATTTGGCATATATATACAGAGACATTCAAGAGGTGTGTCATCCTTCAGACTGTGCATCAGACCTGCATCAAAAAGGTCTATGTATCTTTATTCTTATTTTTACATCTTTAAAAATGTTTCATGTTTTACCTAAGTCATTTAATAATACATTTTTATTGATTTCTCAAATTCCTTAACTGCACAAATTAAGTCAAAAGTGAGACATTTACTCCTTTCTACTCTACTTTTACTTTCTGTAGATTTAATCACTGGTTCTATATTTTTGTGTGTCTTTCTGAGAAAAGGAGGAATTTGAATTCCCATATCAGTATTTATATGAGTTATGTTTTGTGTATTTTAAAAAATAATTTTCTTTATTTCAAAGATCTTAGATATTTTCTTTCACAAGTACATTTTAGTTATTTTGTTTTTTGTTTGTTTGTTTCACAGAAGTACATAGCTTCTATATATTTAGTCAGTAATTTATCAGTATTTTTATTGTACTCATTCTTTTGTTTTTTGCAAAATAATTGCTAACTCAAGATACACATTGCAACAAATATAAGAAATCTATACAACAATTTTTAATGTAGTTGTCTTGCCCAAAGTCAATAGATACAAAATTGAATATTAGCAAATTGCCCATGAAGCAATTAATTTCTCTTTACCATTCATGCTTGTGTGAAAGTGAATACCACCCTACCCTTTGTCATTCCAGTATAAATATTTTCGTATTTGCAGAACTGATACAGAAAGATACTTCCTCAATTTATTTTCATTGGGGCAAGACACAGCCACACGGTATTTGTAGACAAGCCATAATACTCACTCCCTATACACTTTTCCCCATCTATTTCAAAATTAGGTTTTCTGTGGCTGATTTCAAGGAATTCTTTGCATATTAAGCAAGTTCAACTTCAAATAATTGAACGAGAAAAATAGATAGGTAGACTCAACATAGATAAATAAGACTGAAGGCCTCAGGTGAGCCTCCAGGTACCTTTACTTTCCCAAGATAGCTAACTTCCAGTTTCTTGCCCAAACACAGTCCTTTTAGTGAGATCTCTCTAAACCAGCAGGATTTCCCAGGTGGAACTTTTAATCTTGGCTCTTCTGCAACACCAAATCAGATTCATTTTACTTGAATGCAAATTGGCCAGTTAGCAAAGATATCCTGTACATCCAACCAAAAGAGAGAAAGGAGGACCCACATTGACTATAACACCCCCTAAATGAGTATCAAAACACAAGCTAGAGACAGGGGAGAAGACAGACTGATGGAATCCAGCTTGGGATACCTTTACCTTTTGGGAAGTCTGTCTCTCTGTAAGCACTTATTATTTTTACACTAATAAATTTTGAGAAAAGCTGTGATGAGATTTCTCCTGTGATTCTTTACTTAATGGAAAACAAACAGGACTGTGTCATAGATGCCAAAAATACATTTCCCATTCTGTTTTGTCTACGGTATTTGACACAGTGTTTTTAATTTGATGAGATTGCTATTTTATCCTTTAAATGAATGGCTTTCTATCTTGAACACAAAGAAAGGCATTACTAATTCCATTATTATGAAAATAGAAAATGGATTTTCTTCTAGTATTTTCACAGAATTATTTTAGAAGATGTGAGTTTAATTTTAATATCAAAATTATCAACAAACTTATTCATTTTAAGAATAAGAATGAATTATAAATATGGGTGTGCTCCCCCATTGTTTTATAGCAGTGTCCTCCAAATTAAAACATTCTGCCCAGGAGGGAATGGGCTCATGAGAAGTCTGTCTGCAACTTTGAGAAATACTAAACAACAGCTGGGGCAGAAAACTCTGAGCAGCCAAGCTACAGAGAAGAGATTTCAAGACTTGTTGAATGCCTGCTACTTGTACAGAATTCCAGATTGCAGCTTCATGAGTTACGATTTGTGTTAGGCTAGGATTTCTAATGCAGCTGCTTTGACTCCTCCCTCCTCCTGTAAATAACCCCTTGTCCATATTCCTTTTAGTAAACACAATTAAAAAACTCATTGCTTTACCAGGCTGACTTTCATGCAGTCTTTACTTTTCCATCCTAGGCTGCCTTTCCTGAGTAGACAAGTATGATGCAATGCCTCAGATAAAGTCTGTCACCCGCAATCTGTCACTGGTAATTGGTTTATGTCTCAGTTGTATCAGATTTTAAATTATCTATGTGTTTGTTCTGGATTTAAGTACAGTTTCATGGATCAAACTATTTAAAACATTGGTACAAGAACTATCTATAATCTCATGTAAGAAAGACTTAGTACGCTCCCCTAACTTATTGTTTTATGTTTCTATTCCTATTTCCCTTAAGGAAGATTAAGAATAAAGATGTAGAGCAGAGTATTTTTAGGGCAACAACAGCAGTCAGTTCAGTGTAATAGTGGTGAGTTTCAGTATTATATACAGCCCACTCTATAGAATGCCCAACAAGAGTGAGTCCCAACACCAACTACAGACTCCATGCATCTACACAAATTCACATATTGCTTCAGAGAATACTAGAGTAGGGTATAGACAATTCAGGAGGCTGTGCATCTAGGAGTATATGGGAGATCTCCTTACTTTCCTCAGTTTTGCTACTTGAAACTTTGCCAAAAACAAAACAAACAAACAAACAAAAAACAAAGTCTGTTTTCTAAAATAGAAAATTAATATTAAACATTTTATTTTAATTCCTTTAGAGTTTGTTTTAGAAAAATTTAATTAAAAATAAATGAAATCATGAGTGAATGAACCTTAAAACAACCTGTCTTCTTCTTTTCATTAAATTCATTGGATTTTAGACATGACATAACTAGTTCCAAAAATAACCAAAATTAATGAGTTTTATTATTATAGTTTGTGAAATTTATAAATGAATTTTAAAGAAATTACATCTTTGCTGAGAGTTCTCATTGAAGAGCAAATTATAGCTTTTCATTTATTCAAGTTATCATTTGTGAGTCCAAATAGAGTTTTTATAAATTATATAGGTGCATATTTCCCAGTTAAGATTGAACTAAGCTTTTGATCATTGTGTCTAACATTGTAAGTAGACTGGTTTCCTTAGATTGCTTCAACCAGGACTGGGCAAAGGAAAGCTATTGTTCTCATGTTAAAGGGTTAGATAGCACATTAATACCATTCCTCATTGTTTCTAATTGAATTTAAATGATTAACTCAGGCTTTCCAAAACTACAATATCATCATCTTCCAGGTATTACCATTTCTCTACTTAATTTTCAGTTTTTAACATCAGTTTCTTCTTACTCTTCAAATTTTATGCTGGCCAGAACTTTATACAAATATTCTGAGAGCAGCAGTCGGGGGGTGGGGCATTTGTCTTCTACCATGGTATGGAGTTTAAACTGCTAATGTTTTACAACAAACTTTTATGTTTAAATAAAACAGATATTTTTTTCATTTCTGTTTCATCAAATTTCTTTGTCAAATGAGAACACTTTTCTTACAGTGGTCTTCTTTCTTCTTTGTGTATATGTTTATATGTAGGTGTGCATATATGCACAAGTTTATATGTGAAGTCAAACCCAAGTGTCACACCTAAGAAAACATGCTCTTGTTCCCTTGAACAGAGTCTTTTTTGACCTAAAACTCACTTATTAGTTTAGGCTAGCTACCCAGCAAGCCCTAGGAACCACCTACCACTACCTCTCAGCTGTGGGCCTGTGGGAATATGCCACCAACTCCAGTTTGTTAGCATGGGTTCTTGGGATTTAACTCAAGTTCTCATGCTTTCATAGCAGATACTTTACCTACTGGACCATCTGCCTTGCCTTTATTTATAGGCAAAGTTAATGAACCAAACTAGTATTTTAATATAATGAGTATGCTGACCTGTTTTTCTTTTTAGGTTAGTATTATTTGTGCTGCCTCTGAAACATTTTTCCATTCAAAAGCCTTAGGGATGGTCTCTGATGCTTTCTCCTGAGTTTGAAATTCTAACCTTTTAAAGTAAAAATTTCAGCCATCTAGAAATGATCACAACATATTGTGTGAAAAAAGAACTAAGTTTTTCCTCACAAATGATAGCTTAATATCTTACAGTGTTTATGAAGTGGTCTATGGATCTCTTCTTATACCACATTCATACTTCCAAGATCTATACATATAGCAAGTTCTCTATCGTTTGGCCTTCAATAGAATTGGGAACAATGAGCAGTTTTCCTTGTTCTTAACTTTAGAGAAATCTTTAATATTGTACCTAATATATTATATATTAGCAAAAAAAATCACTCAACGATCTGAACAAACATTTTACCAAAAATGCAATAATATAAATGGCTAAGACACACTCTAAGTTTACCAATACTAGTATCAGAAGTCACCTGTGAATCACAAATTAATTTTTTCAAATTAGATACCAATATGTACCTACTACAAGGGCAGATAAACATTTTTCAGTTTGTTAGATGATTGAAGAAACTCTTGTTAACTCTGTTATTTCTTTATGATTCTAGGAAGTTTTGCAAATCCACAGCAAGTTGGAAAGATTCAAGAGAGCCTTCTTTGGGGTGCATCATGACATATTTGTCTCTGAAAAAGAAAAGCTCAATAGCAATTTGAGGAGCTTTAAAGTTGGAAAACCTAGAGTGCAACCAGAGAAGCAATATAACATGTTTTAGAGCTGGAAAACCTAAGAGTTTTCCAGAAAGAAGGAACCTACTGGAAACATTCCAAAGATGAAAGGAAACTTCAGTCTCAGCAGCAAGAAAGAGAGAGGTTAAAAATTCATTCCCAGGAGAAAATCATCAGTGTCTGGTGCATGGTTACATTTGGTACTGTGATGTCCTGAACCAGCCAAGGGGGAGGTAGTGCTATCTAAAATACAAATAACATAAATCACGTGACTCCCAGTTGGGGAAAATATTAATAAGATCTATTTCCAGTCAATTTGGAAAAATATTTAAGGATAATTTTGGAATATTTCTTTGCTTGCTTGCTTTATAAAATGGCAAACAATTAAATCTACAAATATTTTTGACTTCTCAGCATATATTACATGTGATACAGACATTATGCACTTAACATAAAATGTGGCAAGTTGGCTGAGAGTAGATTAAAATAAGTAGAAAAAAATACTGGATACAATTTTTCAATTCAAACAAAAGTGGAATCCTTCAAGATGAAATAAAAATTCTGAATTTTGAGCAGATGGGGGGGTGCTTACTATGTTTTCCCCATGTTAGAAAGATGAAAAATATAAAGCATCATTTCCTAAAAGTTTAGTCTAGAAGTCTAAGCATGTGTTTTCATGACACAAACAAAGCTTTTTTTTGCTTTATTATTGTTTTGCTTATTTAATGGACATGTTTCTTTGCTTTGGTCTTTAGCTCTGGTTTGAATGTCTTGTTTTTCCCTTCCTGCCACAATGAGGCCATCAGCCACTGAAGTAAATCTCTTGTCTCATTGGGGTTTTATTTTTCCATAATATCTTCTTTGGCTCTGAGTAAACAAGTAATTTGGTAAGAGAAATATCATAGATAATACAATTCAGTACACTTTATAAATGCTTGCTTGTGCGGTATGATTTGAAATATCTTTGCTCCTATTTATTTTCAAAAGGAAAAACAAACAAAATCCCAATGAGAGTGGCATATCAAGATGTATCAAATCTGTGTGAAGTGGAACAACTTTCCCAGGGATCTTAAACCAAGTCCTCCCAGGTAGTTTGACTTTCAGAGATTAAAAGTTTCTTTTACTGGGTTAAAGTAACAATCACCAAACAAAATATTCTAAGTCAGTCTTCAGAAAGCTAAAAAGACCTCCCCCCTTCCTGGAGTGGTCAAACTGAGAACCAAATTCTTTTGAGAATAATTTATAGGTAGGGATATGCCTACCAAGACTAAAGGTCAGCTATTACAATGAGATATGCATCATATATGAATGCCCGTGGCTCTGCCTTGGCCTGCTGTTTACCACTTGATGCATAATTAATGTTGAGGTCAGAGTTGTCACATCCTCTTACTTCCTCTTTGCAGCTTTCCCAGTAGCAATTTAGGCTGCTAGGCCAGCTTGAAGTAGCTGTACCTAATGTGAACAGAAGGGAAAAGTTCTGTGTCTTAGAGCAATAAGGCCTGAGAAGATATGAAAAAAATGAACTTGAAAAAGAAGACCTGAATTTCAGTAGCTCTTTTGCAATACATCCAATATTTATTTTTTTCCAAGTTTAACTGTCTTCTTCTAAATGAGAAACATTATGCCCTCTAAAATACACTGGATTTTTCTGGAAAAAGAACAAGTTAAATTAGGAAAATTTGCAGAAAAAAGGCTTTAATAACAGCTAGAAATGGAATATGAAGTACTTGCCCCAAAGCAACAGCCACAAAAATAATTCTTTTGTCATTTGCTTCAAATGGACCTCTGCAGTTTAAAAGGAGAAATTTCAGGGACAGTTCAACCTTATTTCCTGGAAGTTCTTTTTTGCTGAACCTCAACTGTCTACTCACCTGATAGAGGAACTTCACAAATTATCAGCCTATTTGTATTCTGTACCCCAAGTTAAACACAGGTAAATTGTACACTCATATGCTTCCAGATGGTCCTATTTGAATAAAGGAAATCTTCCTGGAGAAAATGTGGTATAGACCCTTATTCTTAAGTTCTTAGAATTCCAAGCTCTGCACATGTGTGTATTTGTACACATTCATATACCTATGTGCTTCTGCTGTGCCTCAGAGTCACTGGTACTGCCATCTTTTCTTGTTGAACATTAACTTTGACCAAGTTTCCAACTGCAACTTCATATAGCATTTCATCATATGTGCCACCCATGGTAGGCACCATACCAGATTGCAGAGTGATCGATCTAAGTGTTCTGAGATCTATATAAAGTGCTATCAGGTATTGATTGATTTTTTTACAGAATTAATTTTGTACACTTTTAAAAATAGTCATTATTTAATTGCTGACTTTAGAGTTTAGCCAGGATAGCAATATTTACATTTCATCAATTCAATGTTATGAAATCTGCCACCTGTAATCAATTTGAGTCTAAGTACCAAAACTTTGAACCACTCAGTGTATTATTCATAATCTTACTTGGATCCTTGCTTCTGGAATCCTCAGTTTCAGTTCTTGAGACTGTCTGTCAGGTCAGTACACATTTCTTTGATAGGATAATTTAGAAACTGGAATCTCCAGAGATTGCAGTGGGATACTAAACCAGCACAGCCTACAGAAAGGATGATGTTGAGGACACAGAAACTCACAGTGCAGTATCATTGCAGAATTTGACGTATTTCTTCGGTTAAATAATAATCATGCTATCTTTCAAGCCCTCTTCTCTGGATTTGTAGAGATAACATTTGCAGTCTTTCCTCATGGACCTGCATTAAATGTCTCTGTGTCCATAATTCCAGCGCTGTAATTATTGGAATCTCACAACAGGTGATTTTCTGCGTGTTGTGTTGTCATCTTTCATAAATTGTTGTATCTTTACTGATTTTCAACAGCCACATAAGGAAGAGATTTTTGTCTTCTGCTCTTTCGATGTGAAAATTCAATGTCCCCAGTCTTCATCCTGTACATGAACATTGTTCAGTGACACTTCACATAAAAATGTAAGACCAAGCATAGACCAGGGAGATGGAACCTGATCCTGATGAGATGACCTCAGATGCAAGATTTATGTTGAACTTGACAAACTGGACCCATGGACAGGACATGAGATTGGGGCTGGTCCATAACTGTAATTCCAACAGCTAGCACAGTACCCAATAGATTCATAATGCTTTCCTTGAGTCAGTTAATACTGCCTGCCATGGGCATATCTAATTAGAGAGGCCAAATTGTTGACAGAGCAACCATATATGTTCACGACAAAGTAGAGTATACATACCGTCTGTTACAGTGTGTTTTGAGTGTTCCTTAAAGGTGATATATTAAAGGTTTCATCCCTGGAGTGGCATCTGGGATATCATGACTCTTTTAAGAGGCAGGACATAATGGGAGTTGGGGTATGCCAATGAAGATAGCCCCTGTATCCCTGGCCATCTCCTGTGACCAGGCAAGACTTCAACTGCAGGAAGTGCAAAACCAATCTAGACACATAATTTTTGACCTACAATCTGTCCTGACTATGGGATGTTCTGGGGTGAGGGTGGCCTTGGGGTTACCGGAGTGGCCAACCTTGGGGTTACAGGAGCAGCCAAAACCCATGCCAGGAGAGTTAGCCTAACCCTGACACTGCCTGGAGCACCAGAACCCACATACTGAATGATCCAGAGAACTAGAATAGAATGAAACATGACTGGAGGGAAAAAATGTCAATGTAATGATGTCTAATGATATTCTGTCATGCTAGCACAGTTGTCATCAGAATAGCTTCACCCACCAACTGATGGAAACATATGTAGACCCACAGCCAAAGATTAGGTGGAGCTCAGAGAATCCTGCAGAAGAAGGGGAGAAAAGATTTTAGAAGCACAGGGGTCAAGGATATCACAAGAAACCTACAGAATCAGCTAAATTGCATTCCTAGGGGCTCACAGTAACTGAACCAACCAGGGAGCCTGCATGTGACTGGCCTTGGCCCTCTGCATATATGTTACAATTGTGTAGCTTGGTCTTTGTGTAAGACTCCTAACAGTGGGAACAGGGGCTGTCTCAGACTCTTTTACTGGCTCTGGGATCATATTCCTCATAGTGGGTCACCTTGCCCAGTCTTAGTACATGGGGAGGTACATGGTATAACTGCAATTTGATATGCCATGTTTTCTTAATATCCATAGAAGATATGGCCTTTCCTGAACAGAAACAGAGGAGGAGTGGATTGGTAGTTGAAACAGAGAGGGTGTTGGGGCAGGGACTGGGAGGTGAGGAAGGAGGGGAAACTGTGCTGGGATTAAAAAAAAAGATCCTGCCTTTGCACCCTACTTATACTTCATTGCCAGAGACCCAAAAGTAATTGGCACTTCCACTGATAGACTGGAGTCTCTCAAAGGAAGCTAAAATGAGCATTTTTCTCTTGTGAAGTTTGTTATTTCAAGTGCTTTTTAATAATATGAAAATTTATCCAATATAGTGTCTCAAGTCTGCTGAAACTCAGCCTATGTATATGTGACTCTATAATATTTTTTCATATATCATGTATGTTTGATATATATTCCATGTATATACTTGTCATTTTCTATATTTGTGTATGCATCAGTATGTATGTATATGATGTGTTACTTAGTACTTGAGAATTTTCAAAGTTTCTTCAATTTGCATGTTCATAGTATAAAATTTGACAACTAAAAGATATTTCTAACAAATATTATATGAGAAGAATTTTAAATTTTAGGCTTATTGAAATCTTTCTGACTTGGATTATAGTTCATTTTCCCATCTCTATGGAAATCATACCATACATATAATAAATTGTTTTGTGTTTGAAAATTATGTAACTACTGAATGTTGTCATCTAGAACATCACCATTTAGTGTGAAGTAGACTAAACAAGAGTTTGGTTTGATTTTGTTTTGATCAAAGGATATAACTGAACTTGGTTTTGATAGTGAAGATTTGTTTCCAGCCTGTTTTCTTGTATTTTGTCTCAGCTATTTGAAATGAAAGTATAGGACACAGGGGGGATGTTTTTCATTATGGTAAATGTACTAAAGTGTGTTATTTTAATAAATGTGAGTTTTACTAGATTCATCTTTAAACTTCTATGGAAATTTCTGCTTCCTTTGAACTCTACTTCAGATTACAAAATAAGAAAAAAGAAAAGCCTCAAATATTCCACTCATATCACTGCAGAAAAATCAGGAAGCTTGAGAAATTATCCAATATGTTTATACAGCCCCTCCCCTCAAAAGGTCTCACCAGTATAGCTCACTGATAGACTAAAACATAAGAATCTTTGCTGGGGTAGTTTCGATTCTGTACTACTATTAGGTCTCAAGGGCAGGGACTATTTGTGTCTGATCAGAAAAAGACCACATTTTAGTTTTTCTCATTGTTTTAATACCAAACTCTAGGAAGAATGTTGTCATGTTTTACTTTTGAATTCAACTGAAGTGTGCCATTACATTCTGTGGAGGACTAGTTCTGGCGTTGTAGAGCACTGCCCTGGACACACCCCAGTATCACAGAATCAGCCACAAGACTTTTGAGGAAGCCAAGACATTCATGTATGAATCCCCAAGCCACTTACATAAAGTGGCATATTGCTGCATAGAACCCACACATACCTGCCCAAATGCTTCAAATCGCCTTTAGATTACTTACAAGGCTTAGTATAATGTATAGATTGTATGAATAGCTGTTAGATTGTATATTTAAAGAATTTCAGAAATACATCTATACGTGTTCAGTACAAACATTTTTTCAAATGTTTTTGTCGGTGATTTGTGGAATACAAAAATTCAGAATCCTTCTCTATAATCAAATATGATATCTCAATTAATTCAAGCTAATTTAATTATCTTCTAGACCATAGGAAATGTTGCTCTATATCCTAACCCTAACCCTAACCTAATTTCTGACAGCTTCTTGATCAACAGTGTGTAGTGTGCAAAGGAATTTGTATTCTAATTTTATAGACAAATTGTTTCTTCTCACATTCAGAAATCAGTTAAGAACCAAAATTCACATTTGTTCTGGTAACCATGGTAGAAATGTATAATTTCCACTTAGTAAAAATGATTCAAATTATTTCTTACATCTCACCAAAAACACTGTGATCTAAAGATTTTGTGTGACGTGGAGATGTTCCAACAACTTCCCCACTGCTGTTCTCAACAGGACCCAGGACTCCCAACCCTTAGGTGGGTACTTACTATGCTAGACCTTGTGGAATTCTAGAGAGCATGAAGAAGCTTACAGAAACAAAGATCTAAGGAATGATCTGTGTTCTGAGAGGATCGTGGACTAGAGAAGCAGAGGAAACAGACTCAGATACTCAGAATTTTGAAGAGAAAAAAGGATGAGAGAAAACGATACAAAGTAAACAAGGTGATGAGACAATAGACCTGGCCTGTGTGAATAGTCCAAGTGGGAAGCCTAAGGTAGCTTAGTAATGGAAGGAAACATCTGCTCTCACCCAGTATCACTCAGCTTTGTTCTCATAGCACACTTTCAGTGAAACAAGCGGAGATGGCATAAAAAGAATTCACAGCAGTGGAGGAGGGGCACTAGGAGGAGTGGAGGGAAGGGAGACTTCGCTGAGGATGTATTGTGAGAAAAGAAGGAAAGAAAGAGAGAGGCAGGGAGAGAAGAAGGGAGAAAGGGGGGAAGGGAGAGAGGAAAGGATAAGAGGAAAGAGAAAGAGAGAAAGAAGAGAGAGAGAAAAAGAGAGACTCACAGCACAGTGCCTTAGAAGAGAAGCACAGGAATTTAATGTTCTCCACTACCTGACATTATGTATAATATCAGCTATTTGATAAGATACATTTGTGGTAGAGAACACTCTGCTGGGACCTGAGAATCCTCAACTTAGAAAATTTATGGAAATTCATTTTCTGGGGACAAAAGAGAAGCAGTACTAAATTGGCCATGGTTGTCGCTGTCCAGGCTACATTCTTTGTTAGTTAAACAAACATGAATTTGCAGGTCTTTTAGGAAATGTTACTGAAAAAATCAGCAAATTGTCCAGACTGACTGCTTTGTTGCCCATCCAACAACTTTATTTTGTTGATAGTTAAACTGCTTAGTTAATGTTGAACAGTCAGGATGATTTATTTGTTCATGTGTCCTTTATTCTACAGCAAATGTGCAAGCCTCTTTCAGACCAAGAGTTTTGCTACTTCATTTCCGTGCACTAAGAGAAAAGAACCCAATGAGACCCATAGCCAAGCACAGAAACCTGGAGTGTGAAGTACCTGTCATGGATGTAAAGTCTCAAGGTTATCCTCTAGCAGGAATCAAACCACGGGAGTCCCATAGTTTCTGATATGACATGCCCAGACCAAAGCAAAATAATGGCTATAGTTCTCTCTACACATAACACCATGTTTTATCAATGTTTATAATGTGTTGGTAGTACCTCCTGGGATATGTCCACATTATGAACCACCTAACAGTTATATAACATGCTGAATGTCTCCATGAAGAAATGGAGTCAGGACTGGAATGTAATTCTGTGAGATACCAAATCCTTGTCCTTAACTGTGACTTTATGTTTCATCTCATAGCCTTTGAATTCACATCCTGATGGTGATGGTGGCAATCAGAGTGTGTGCACTAAATCGTGTCTCATGTCCATGGGGCCACTTTCTACATAGAACACATCAAGAAGCAGAGTTAATGTTTCCAGTCATAAATCAGTGAGCCTTAGTTGTATACTTGTTCCCAGTTTGTGTCCAAGAGGGGAATCATCTAGACAGGCTCTAAGTGCTTCTTTGTGCAAATTGGTCCCCAGACAGCAGAAGCAGCTCAATTTGTCCCTGCCTTCTGTACATTCACCATTGAAAATGGCACTTCTGACAAAGCCCACAGGTAGCATTATGGGTCTGAACAGAATGACAGCGTCATTGTATATAACAGGAACAAAGGCATTAAAGAAAAAGCTGTCTAAGCCTATGCCCCCACCCGCTTTCTAGAGAAAATCTGGATAGCTGCTGCTCTGCTAAAACAGGTAATAGACTGAATGAAAGAATAAAATTGAAAAGTTGGTTTACTAAACATAGAAAGAAAAGATGAAGAAGGAGAAAGTAGGAGCACAGCAGAATATGAAGGAAATGAGCAAGGGAAAGAGGGGGCGATGGTGAAAAATAAAAAGGAGGCAGAGAAGAAATGAGGGTGGGAATGAGGAAAACAGAGAGAGGGAAGAAAGGAAGAGAGATTCCAGGAAAACAAGGGGTACACCAAGTAAGGAGGAGATGCAGAGACCATGGAAGCCCTGGTGAAGAAGCGTGAGTTTTCCCACTGTCTCCATGATAGATTTACACATGGCTCAGCACCTGGAGAGTGGAATGCTTGCCATGAATATGAGTCAGCACAGCATGGAGAGACTGAAACATAAAAGTCCATACTCCATTAAGTTTCTTTCCAGTACTTTAAAGATCTCTCTAATTTGTACATTTGGGGAAATAAGTATTTATAGGTAAAAAGAATAAGTCCATGTTGCACATGGGTATTCTTTATTACTTAGGAGTGAGCCTATGAAAAAACAACTTTTTCTCAAAAGGAAATTGACTTAACTCTAAAAGTAGTCTACAACGATAAGAAAACATCCATTCCATCATAATAAATGTTGGGCCATACCTTCCTTCTCCCTGAGGGAAACCGTCAAATGAGTAGGAAATGTTTCTAAATCATATTTTAGGCATAGAGATTTTTTATATTTACATATTAATCTTATATAAACCTAAAATTAAGAATATTCATATATATCAAAATAATAATAAATTGAATATATATTCATGTTTGACATAAGAAAAGGAGATACAGAAAATGAGATAAATTTCTGAGCCATAGAGAAAAGCCATAAAGAACAGAAGCCTCTGAGCCACATAGGAAATCTGCTATGAAGGATGGACAAAAGCACATATACAGACAAAAAGCAGGAGCAAGTCCATAGAAACTACACTCAGAAGCAGGAAAGTAGAATTGCTTGGACTATTCATTATAAAGAAGCTTCTGAATAAGACACCAACAACAAGCAGAGCTGTGTCCAGTCATACACCAATATAAATGCTATATTTTCAAGAGTCAGGGAAGACTTTGGGTAGCACGGACACATGGAAGAACAGAAGGAATTTCTGATGAGAAGATCATTAAAAACTTGCAGGTACAGCCCATACCTCCCAGTGGACTTAGGAAAACAGTAAATGATGCAGGCCATGCTTTAGGAAAAACGTAACACAGGCAACAGAGAGCCCAGTAGAGAACTTGAAGCACAATGTGGCACCCCACAATGTTGTCAACATGATACTTGAAAAATAGGTAAAGACACAGAAGTCCTTGCACATCCATGTTTACAGCTGCAATCCTGTCAGGGCATGGAACCAGCCTAGATGTCTATCAAGACATCAATAGATTTAAAAATGCGTTGAAGCACTTCACTTACTGAGCCATTTTCCAGCACCAAGACAGTCTTTCTATGTAGCCTAGGATGGTTAGCCATTCACTATATTGCTCATGCTGGTCTAAAACTTAGGAATCCTCTTGTTTCAGACTTTCTGGTTCTTTGATACAGGTGTGTGTGTGCAGCACCACGTCTGGCTCTAAGTCCCTCTTGTTAGCTTCTGAATGGCCATCTTCTCCTTGAACCTCGTATTCCTCCCTATGAATCCGTCTGTGTCAAGATCTGTTATACAGAGACCAGTTTCATTACATTAAGGACTGTTCTAATAATAATTGTAATCTCTTTATCCGTTTTAAAAACCTAATTGTCCAAAAAGAGCGATCATCACCGATATTTTGTGTTAAGGTTCCATCATATAAATTTCAGGACAGGGCGTATAAATCAGTCTGAAACACAAAGTCAGACATGAACTTAGCTGAGGGTTTTCTGCTTTCATATGATAAAAATTAAAAATAAAGTATATTATTTCTACAGAGGATTAGAAAAAAATCTCCATTCTTACTCTTAGAAAGAGTAAGAAACCATATAAGAATTCTTACTTAAGAAACCATATAAGCAATTTCTTCAACACTAGTCTCATGGCAAACACAAACACATTTTTTAATGTTTGTAGACTCTTCAATGTTGGCCACTGATGTGATACTAAAACCCAATTTAGGAAAAGTACATTTCTAAGCATGCGGGCTGACATGCTGCTTTGCTTAAGCATGGAATACATTTTTAGAGTACATAAAAGGACAGATTAATGATTTCTTCAACAAAACCTCCATCAATCTTTTTCTTGCTGAACACTTCACAAGTCTTGCCAGTAGGTTGACGTTTTAGGATTTTTTGAGCTTAAAGTCCAGTTAGTTCATGTTGTCATTTCAGAATAGACACAAATAAATTCAGTTCATTGGAACAGGCTTATCTTTCTAAAAGACAGTTTTGTTTATTGGTCAAAAATGGGTACTCTTCAAATTAAGCTGCTCTCGGTAACAGCAAGCCACCCACAAAAGGACTTGATGCAAGATCTGTGCATGTTAGTACCTAAGCAGTGCCGGAGCATAAAACGATTCTTTCCTTTTTTTTTCTGACTCCACTGTCCTGAGCTTTGAGCATCACCATCACCTGCAGGAGTTGGAAATTCAGATGACAAGGGCCCTTCCCAGTGAGACCCAAGATTGTAGGTTTATAGAAGATTTTCCTTTTCTAGCAGTGCCATGGCCCCACCCCCACTCATTAGCTGCTGGATCTTGAGAAGGTTATGTGACTTCTATCAACATTGTCTCCTTCTCTAAAATCTGGGTGAAGCGAGTAGGTAATTTTTTTTTCTGGGAAGATGAGTAAGGGAGTTCAGGCAGAATGCCAAGATGACATCTTTTGAATCTCTCCTCTGCACTAAGCGGTTGAGCTAGTTATGTGAATATCAGATGAGAGACTGATAAATGCCAAAAAGGAAAACAAAAATCCCAACAAAACAACAACAAAACCCTTGGATTAGAAGTGATGCTAGATTAGTGTTCTGAACTTGTAAAGGCATTATTGACACTCTTCCCAATCCTTGTGATCCTGTGCAGAGTCCTCTTTTGAGCTTTGAGACCAAGCACTGCCTGTGGTAGTAGAAGTAGTTCTTAGCATCTCACAAGCTATCAGGCTATTTCTTTGAGAAACCATTCTTTCCATCCATTTCACAGTTAAATACTCAAAAGCTATAGGAACCTCTGTTCCAGATTACAACTGTGCAGGTTATGCAAGGCCTTCTGGGGACCTCACCTTGCCTGCTGTCTCTGGCTTCAACCCAGGAAGAACCAACCAGTCCTGAGAAGCACTGCACAGTAAGACACAGAGAAGTGCCAGACGGAGATGAAGTCAGCCAGACCTCTCTGCCCCCTGCAGTTTTCCATCTGCAGCACCTTCATCTAGAGATAAAGAAGCTCTAACCTTCAATGAAGTCCTGAGCTGTCATTGTTGCAATGGGCAAGGTGATGGTACTGCGGCATGACTTTTTTTATACTTAGAATAATCTGCAGACTTTTAAATATCTTAATGAATACATAGCTGTTAACGGGCCTGCACAGAAATTCATCCAGGGGCAAGGGCAAAATGAGTCTGCTAAGTTGACTCCTAAAATTTTTATCTTTAATGTGCCATTACTTTCCGTAGATCTCCTCTTTTCACAGAATTGAAGATTATTTCTAGATTCTAAGGTTTTGTTACAAGTCAGCATATATAAAGAAATTGCTCTGTTTTAAATAAATATTTTAAGAGGACAGAGACATAATCATTTGGAATTCTCAAAACCTGAAATACAGTGTCAAAAAGGTTTTTTAAGGATTATCTTGAAATATTATGCAGACATAAGGAAACAAGCAAACTATGTTCTATTTATCATCAATAAATGTAAATGGCACATTTTTTTAAAAAGCTCTTACAAAACTTAATAGTGCAGATCAGTCAACTATTGTTTCCAAGGAAAATGCTTGGATGATATTGGCTCATTTCCCAACAAAAATTTTCATTTGCTTCCATTATCAATTCATTATTGCTACAAAAGGCACATCTGCCAGAAATAAAACTTAAACTTTTCAAATGTGTGGAGAAAGACATCACCCTCCTTGTGCTTTTAAAGCCCTTTACATGCCATATGCAAAATAGCATAAGAACCACCAAAAAGAGTTGGGCTATGAGAAGTCAGGATAGAGGTACATCTGAACATTTCACAATAAGAATTTCTTGAAATCTAAATATTATGACAGTATTTTCTACTTGACACTATTGTGTGTCATTTTTTTTCTGTTGCTTTTCATTGGTTTTAATCAGTCAACTTTAACAGAAAGTACCTATGTATTTCAAATTTACAACTAAATTAAGGCACATTGGTACAAAACATAATATATGCTCATCTAATCACATAAAATTGTAATAACTCCATTGCCAATTAAAAAGAACTTGGTTGGGCTTCTAAAGCAGTCCAATAAAATTTGTGCTCAAATTTAGTGCAATAATTTTTTTCTGTTTGTTCTCAAATGAAATGTGAGATTTGGGAGCATAGTTCACATAAATACCACCTTCAGAGATCACTACAAGTAAATATAAGGCATTTTCTAGACATGAGAAACAAGTCAATGATTTATTGTCTCAAAACAAGGAAAACTATAACAAATAAGCTTTCCCCATACCATATATTTAATTTGACCTAATTTTAAGAAAGTACAATAAATAACACACCCTATCATAGAAGAAAGAGTTAGGGTAAGCATTAGATAATAAAGGGGAAAAATCAGTATCAGTACTGCAAAAATCAGTATTCTAATAACATTCAATATAGCTCTAAATGACACTTTAATAATTTCTGAATAATATAAAAAGAATGATAAGCATGATGTGTGAATTCTGATTGTAACACAGAACAAGAAAATGTCATGGTTTATCAGGCTACCTGGGTTCTCGTCCCAATAATGAGGTCACCCACTTACCTTACCTATACCTGGATAGCAGCTCTAGAGTCAGCATGATAATCCAGCTACTGATTACAGCTATGGAGCACCTCTAGACATATGGAGTAATATTCAGACAGAAGGATGAATGAGACAGACAGAAGAAGAGAGGGAGAAGGAGCCTTTGGAAGTGGTCAGACTTGAGTTGAAAACGTACTATACCATACCAAAGTCAAGACTTTGGCCAAGTAGTTTGACTTCTCTCTCTCATTTCTTCATCTAAAACTGAAAATAGTAGAGATATTTCCAGAATTGTTAAAATGTTTGCAATAAAATTTACAGAATTGTTAAAAAGTATTCCATGCTACAACATATGTTAAAATCTAGTATAATTTAGGTTTTCAGTAAATGGCAGATTTTATATCATGTGTATAAAGTTGCTTTTGAAATATGATGTGTTTTCCAAGTTCAGGTCACTATTATCATGCCCACATTTATGTAAAATGATGAAATTCTCTCAAGGAAGGGACTCTGTGCTATATAGTCCACAATTATTTTCTCTACTCTTAGCCTTCCTTCTTCCTTCCTATTCTTCCCTATAAACTTTTTCTAAGTGTTTTACTTCTTCCATCATCTATACAATCCATTACTTCACTTGCCATTTGATCACCAGAATAGTAATGTCTATACTTATTTAATGGTTAGTTTTTATTTTTTTAATTTTTGAAGTTCATTTTACATTCCATCCACAGTTCTCTCACCCTCCTCCCTCACCCCCTGCCTCCTCATCATGCCCACCCCCATCCATTCCTCCCAAAGGGTAAGGGCTAGCATGGGAAGTCAGAAAAGTCTGGCACATTAAGTTGGGGCAGAACCAAGCCCCTCCCCACTCCTGCATTAAGGCTTAGTATGACATCTCATCATATGGAATGGGCTTCAAAAAGCTAGCTCACACACCAGGGATAGATCCTAGTCCTACTGCCAGGTGCCTCACAGTCAGTAGAAGGCTCACCACTGTTTCCCACATATGGAGGGCCTAGTTTGGTCTCATCAAGGCTCCACATGTCGGTCTGGAGTTTCTGAATTTCCACGAGCTTGGTTCAGCTGTCTCTGTAGATTTCTCCATCATGATCTTGATCTTCCTTGTTTTATATTCCCTACTCCCTCTCTTTGATTGGATTCCCAGAACTTGGTCTGGTGCTTGGCTGTGGATCTCTGCATCGGATTCCTTCATTTTTTGGATGAAGGCTCTATGATGATAGTTGGGGTATTCGACAATCTAATTACAGGGGAAGGCCAGTTCAGGCTCCCTCTCCAGCATTACTAGGAGTCTTAGCTGGGATCATCTTTGTGAATTATTGGGAATTTCCCTAGCATCAGGTTTCTCCCTAACCCCATCAAGATCTCTCTTTCATTGCTTTCCGACCCTAGCCTTATTCCCCTTCGACTATCACATTAACTTAAATTCTTATCTCCTATCCCCTCCCTTTTACTGCCCCCCTCATCCCCAGTTTACCCAGGAGATCTCATCTAATTCCCCTTCCTTGGACAATTCATGTGTCTAACTTAGGGTCTTCCTGTTACCTAGCTTCTCTGCAGATATGGATTGTAGTCTGGTTATCATTTGCTTTATACCTAATATCCACTTAAGAGTGAGTACACACCGTGTTTATCTTTCGAATCTGGGTTACCTCACTCAGGATTTTTTTTCTACTTCCATTTATTTGATAATGGCTCCTTTTTTACTAAGATTACTATTAGTTTAAAACAGCCTGGTATAATTATAACCAAATATTCTGCTCTCCAGATAGTTCCTTTATAGGTTTCCAACTCAGAAAAACCTCATTTTTAATCTATAGCATTGTTTATGCTGAGGTCTGTCTAAATCTACATCACAGTTAACACAGTTTCATAAGCAAATACCTATTTTAAAATGAACTAAAAAGAATTAACCTATATCCACAAACTAAGTAAGAGCATAAATAATAACTCCTGAAAACTTTTTAAGAATCATATGCTGCAGCTGATGTTCAGCAGGGGCTAAAAACCACAGCTCCAGTGATACTTTTCCCTAGATTATCCATTACAGTACAGAGAACTTGCAGGCTTCCCTGTGCCAGTAAAACACTGGAAGCAGGCAGCCTTTGTAATAGGATCATTGGCTAAAACAGAATGAGTCAATCTGATCGATAGAAATTGCACATGCAGCAAAGAGCTCTTAATGGACCTTAATCTCCATTAGGCTGAGTTGGAGGAAGTTGCAAGGGAAGCTGCATCATATTTCAGCCATTTATAGTAGCATCATGGTTCATGCACAGCTCTCAGTGAACCAGAGTGTTCATCCTGGGCTTCTCTGGGACAACCATCAATGGGATGGCATACCCTTGCATCACTGGTGTCCAGGAAACACTCTGGAGAATACTCTAGAGAGTTGTCTCCAAGACTTATTAAAATTTTAGCAGGAATTCATGGTGGATCAACCAGAAGAACATTAGCACACAAAGCATTTCTGTCAGGTGTAATTAAATGTGGTCTAGAATTCCTGACAAATGAATAAAAGCCAAAATGAACGGTTTTAAGCTTGTTACCAAAGACCCTCACAGTGTATTCGATGAAAAGAATGATAAAGATCAAGTTTTCCATAAAGACACAAACTTTGCCAATAATACATGAAAATATAAAGGATAATCTAATGTTTGAATGTCCTGAATGTAAAATTAACTCCTCTCAATTTAATATATATTAGGTAAAGCATCATGTCAAAATTCAAAAGAAAAGGAAAATTATGCACAATTTAGAAGATTACCCATTGTGCACGCATTCAGAAATTACAGCATAATACCTCCTAATTAATGTTGATTGAGGACTTTGATTTCAAATTACATGAAGTGTAATACATGGATATTGCAATGTACTTTTGCATACCCGCCTGACAAAGTCCTTGATAACAGAGACCAAAATAGAGTAGTTAATAGCAGAGTGCTATATTTTTATATGTCTTTCTTTAAGTGAAATCTTGTGATACAAACTCAAAATCAAAAAAATTAATTTCAACATGAAATCCCCTGGGCTATGGTACTAATAAGCTTTTCCAAATGTTTAGGCTACATAGTTGGAAAAGTGTGTGTTTCTCTATGCAACATCAATAATTTCAAACACAGTTGCTTTCTTTATCTTTGACCTGTAGCTAATAATCATTGCTTAACTTTGTTCCTTTTGTACTTCATTATTGAGTAACAAGTAGGTCTATCATCATACCTGATTTCCAGTTAGAATAGTCATAGAAATGTATATGACATGAACTAAATGAATGAATGAATTGTGCATCCTTTGAGAACCAAAATTTTCTTTAAAAATAATTTTATGTTATTTGCCTATAACAACAGTGACATAAAATGAACATTTACTTTTATTGGATAAATTAAAAATGAGAAGATGCAATAATCTGCAATGTATGTAGAAAATGCTGTCTATTTTATAAATGTCTGGAAAACCTTTGGATGAATGTCAAAAACTAAGTTCAAAACAGAAATATAAAACAAGAACAAGGTTTTTCTGCTTGTCTGAGTACTTCCACAATGGAGATTATATCAAAATCTATGAACTGTTCAGACATGCCATGTTTTTGTCTTCAGCTACTGGTATCAAAAAATAGAGTTATAAAGGTTTAATGAATGTATTGTTCCACTAGTAAATAGACTAAGAATGATAAGAAAAAAATGAGGAACCAAATAAATTTAATCACCCTGGGATTGAACAGAGACAAGAAAGGAAATGTTTTATGCAAGCCAATTATCAACGTCAAAAGGACTAGTTAATAATTTGTTTTGGTTGTATTATTGTTATCTACCAACTGCTTCTATTTTGGAAAGATAGTCTTGGATGAGATGCCAAAGAAACCATAGGGATTCAGTGTATGATACTCAATGAATAAATGAATCGACCTCATTCCAAGATGATAATGTAAAGAAGAATCAAGTTTTCATCTACTATCCAAAATATCACAGGATAAATAGAATCTGGCTACAAAAATAAGAGGCAACCTTTTTTTCTGTTTCATAATTATATCCCAAACTCCTTTTACTTGACTCCAACAAATTAGAAACTCATTCAATCCCAAGAAAGAAATTAGGGGCAGAGAAGAAATTTCTTTTGATAGAAAAGTTACTCATGTAACTTTTATTGGAATGTATAATACATTTTATTATAGAATACATTTCCAATAATTTTCACTTTAAACTCATTATTTACTACAAAAATAAGTAGATTAAATCAAGTGAAAATTTTTTAGTTCCTACATATCAAAATCAATAGTTATTCATTCCTGCCATTGGAATTTTTTTCTCTATATGTTGTCTTAATCATAGAGAACCTAAACTCAACATTTATACATCATCTCTCGATAAATAGAAAAGAGAAGTTGTTAGCATGTCTTTGTGAAATCAGTTATGATTGCAGCTAATGTAGAATGAATTTGATGCCATCAAAATACTCTTTTACACACAACTTATTTAAATAAAAGCAAACATCCCAGAGTTCAATGTTTGAATTGATCCAACTAGGAGGTCTGGGGTTCAGTTGTGAAGGTAAGCTAAGTGAAGGATTGAACAGTATACCATTTTTGCAAAAGTTATCTAGAGGTACTTGCCTTTATCAATATCTTCATCAATGAATAGATAAGGTGATTCACTTAGCCATTACGGTCTCTGCACTTGTAGATTTTAATAACTGATCTACCATGGAGCATAGAAGTCCATATACTCCAAAATATCTATCAAGCACCTCATACTTACCCAGCTGTGTACCCTTTCAGTACAATGAAGACTGTTCTGGTAAGTCATGCCCACTAGCACAATAGTGGCACGACATCATGGGTTAGCCAATCACTTTGTCATTAGACTTAATGACTTCTCCACAAGTGGAAACCCATATCTGGCAGCATTATCAGGGACAAGAACCTGTAGCTAGTCACATCACACACTTTAGGGGAGAGCCCTACTATTATTTGGCTAAATTAACATAGTGTTAAATAGATGTCTCATGGCTTACTGTTATACCCATAGGTCAGTGGATATTTCAGCCTTCATTAGAGAAGTTTCTTTTTGTGGTAGATGGCAATTAATACAGAGACCCACAACTAGTCAAAGCACAGTGAATAAGAGACTGTGAATGCTCAGTCTAAATATGATGCCATCATGCCATTTTACCCAAAGCTCAGGGATCATGGTAAAAGAGATGTCAAAAAGCTTTTAAGAATCAGAGGCAGAAGCTGGACATGATGGCACATGCCTTTAAGCCCAGGACTCAGCAGGCAGAAGCAGTTGGGTCTCATGAGTTGGAGGCCAGCCTGGTCTACAAAGTGAATTCTAGGACAACCATGGATGTTATAAGGAGAAAACCTGTCTCAAGAAAAAGCAACAAAAATCAAAAACAAAACAACAACAACAACAACAAAAATCAAAGATCAGAGGCAGAGATCACTACAGGGGAAAAATATTTTCTGGATGCAATAAAATACTTGCACAAATGAAGTCACAGCAGTGTGACAGCATGCCTAAGACCTGGTATACATAAGTGACCTGGAAATTTTTCACCAGAAATCTCCTACAGCTGATAAACACATTCACAAAAGGACTGGTAGAAAATTAACTAAAAAAAATTAAGAGCCCTCCTAAATACAAATGACGGACAGAATGGAAAAGAAATTATGGGAAAATACCTTTCACCATATCCTCAAATCATATAAAATATATTGGGGTAAATCAAGCTAATCAAGCAAAAGATTTGCATTATAAAACTTCAAACATTGAAGAAGATATCAGAAGATGGAAAGGTACACATACTAACTGATCAGTAGTATTAGCATAATAAAAATGGCCATCCCTACCAAAAGAAATCTACAGATTCAATACAATCCCAATCAAAATTTCAGCACAATTCTTTACACATCTTGAGACTAATAAATTTCAGCTCCATATGGAAACATACACAAAACCCCCAAACAAACAAAAAAGAAAACACAATAGCTAAAACAATCCTGAATAATTAAATAACTGCAGGGGGTATCACTAACATCGATTTCAAGTTATGATACAGAGCTATCATTGTAAAAGGAGCATGTAACTGTCACAAAACCAGATGTGTTCATTAATGGAATTGAATCAAAGTCCCAGAAATAAACTTTCACACCTAAAGACAACTGATTTTTGACAAATAGTCCAGAAATACACACTGGAAAAAATACATAACTTTCAACAAATGATGATAGTCAAACTTGATGGCTGCATGTAGAAGACTGCAGACAGAACCACATCTATCACCCGGCACAAATTTCAACTCCAAATGGACCAAAGACCTCAACATAAAATTTGATACAATACCAGGCTGTGGTGGTACACACCTTTAATGCCAGCACTCAGGATGCAGAGGCAGACATTTCTGTTGGTTCAAGGCCAGCCTGGTCTACGGAATGAGTTCCAGGACAACCAGAGAAGCTACACAGAGAAACCCTGACTCAAAAAAAATCTTGCCTTGCTGTTTATTCTCATGGTTCAACCTATTATGTTACACTCCTCTGAAGAGGACCATGCCTGTAGTGTTAAGCAATATAGATATTTTAATAGAATAAAATAAAATATAATAAGATATGTAGTGATAGGGGAGCAGGCATGCTTTTCACCCCGCCCGGCTCCCACACGGCTAGCTTATACCCTGAAATAACAACACACAAATT
>LOJH01010233.1:7768-24936 GCA_001685095.1 Ellobius talpinus
GGACCTTCCCCAAAGCAATGTGCCTTCCCCTCTCTGAGGAGTGGATGGGGGTGGAGTGGCAGGAAGATGGAGATAATGGGAGGAGGGGAGGGAGTGGGAACTCAGATTGGTATGTAAAATGAACAAAGGTAGTTTGTTTTCTTTTGAAAAAATCAAATAGACATGTTACTAATAAACCACTCTTCAGCGAAGGACACAGACTTTCTGAAAAAGATGTGGTAGAAATAATAAAATCAACTGACAAGAAAGATTTCATGAACTGACAAGTGTTCTGTGAATATACCTAAGTTAAGCTCTATCACATTTTTTTCTAAAATAGCATAATGACTTCTTTCATGGGCATATTGCTAATGTTTCTCTTGGGTCTGTCAATCTACAGTCTAAGGAATAAGACTGTTAAAGGCACCTTGAAGAGACTTCTCTGAAAGATTGTCTACTGAGCACCCATAACACTCATTATGACTACTCTTAGAAAACCTGACATCTATATTAATAAATCAGGCATTTAGGCACTTAATCAAAATTACTTTAGTCATCTTTTGTTTTTTATTATTTTTTAGTTTAGGAAAATGATAAATAAAAATAACATTTCTTTTTATTTTAATTCAATGAATATTATAGATCAGGTTAATTTCATTGTACTGTCAACATAATCATTTTCATGGGGGTATGTACTTATAATGATTTAGTAAGGTAGAGTTTTGCAGCATATGAATATACAATAAGATGGAAATGAGCAACAAATTGATCTTTGAAAGTGCATGCAATTAAAAGATATCAGTTATATTCAGAAATGTTTTTCTGGATAAAGGAAGAGACAAGGCCATTGATTTTCTTTCTTTTTTTTCTGAAGTTACTATTAGGAAGTCTTTGGGGACTGAGTTATCATAGGCCAATTTATCTAATATTGTCCTCTGCGCATTGAGACTTTAATCATATATATTAGTCAATATTTAGGTTGGTTTACAGACATTCTGTTTTGTGTCAAATATTAGTTACATTCACAATTGTGTTATGTTGTCACTTCATATTTCTCATTAAGTTCAACATCTGATATTGTATTTCTTTCAATACTGAAGTCCAAGTTTGACTTCAGCATTATTTGGGCACCTTGCAAGAAAGTGTCTGTGGGTTTGTACTTCGTGGACATGGCTCAACAGAGAAACAGTATAAGTCAGTAAGTGCAAATATTACCATTAAGTTGGCAGGGTTCTTGGAAAACCTGTTTTGTCATCACAAAATCAAACAATTATTTGGGCAGTGGGGTGAGAGAAAACAAATATGAAAAATAGCAGTCATGAGAATTTTGAATTTTATGGACTTTTACGTCTGTTATTTTACTCAATATATATTCTTTTCATTCATACTATGAAGACTATTGCTTAAGATTTTAATTCCATATGTATTAATTATTTAATAATTGAAAAGTATAGTATGCTTTCTCAGTCAATGCTGTTGCATGAACATGTACATTTGATAAAATAATATGGAAATCACATAGGATCTTTACTAGAAAATTTATGTTATACACATCCAAACACAGATAAAATCTCTCATGAATCATACAAATATTATAAAATAATATATTAACTGGTAGAGATATATAATTCAGTTTATGCCTGCTTTTCACATTGTCTACATAATATTATTCCTAACTGATAAATTAAATATCATTATTAATTCATTTCAGAGAAAAAACTACTATTTTACTCGTATCCCTTAAGACTAGAAATCAGAAAATGGAAGATGAAATACTTCGAAAATATCAGATTTGTATCCATGTAGTTTCATAAAGGACTATGAACTTTAATTTAGTCTTTAATTCTAGCACTGAAATCAGGGAAACTTGAAACACCCAGTGTAATTAAACAGATGACATGTTTGATTATTTTATTATTTTCTTTTTTCTTTCCTTTTTGTTTTGAATAATACAGAAACAGACAATGAAAGAAACAAACATTTGTAGGCTGCAAGTGCTTAAATTCCAAATATTTAAACTTAAAGTATATATAGACAAGGACACTGGGAGATTTTTAATTTACTTTTTGTTTTTTCTTTGAAAAATTTATGTGTATAGGATGTTTTCTTGCAATAGCCACTCTTTACTCCCCTTAGAATTTCCATTAGTACATCACCAACACATCTCTCTCCAAACTTCATGCCCTCCTCTTTTAAATGATCTTCCAAGTCTAATTAGTTGTTCCTAAGAAAACTCCAGTGTAGACCCATTTACACTTATCAAATGTCAGCAATAGAGAGCCTGAGAAAGGAATATCAATATAAATTCAAGATTACTTTCATTGATCTCTACACTCCAAACAGAGCAAGATAAAAGTAAATACAGACAATGTAATTACTGTGATTATTGAATTCAACCCCAAATTTGTCCAACTTTTCTTATATAAATATTTCCTTCTGACAAGGTGTCCAGGGAATATAGAGACACAAAATTTGACGTTCATCTCAGAATTCTATGTCATGGAACTCACGGATAAGCCAGAACTGGAGCCTGTTCTCTTTGGTCTGTTTTTGTCCCTATATCTTATTGCAGTGCTTGGGAACCTGATCATTGTCCTGGCTGTCAGCAATGACCCTCAACTACACACACCCATGTACTTCTTTATCTGCAACCTGTCCCTGGCTGATATTGGATTTATTTCTACCACAGTCCCGAAGATGATCATGAACATTAAGATGCATCAAAGAAGCATATCCTATGTGGCATGCCTAACACAGATGTCTGCATTTGCCATTTTTGGTTGTGTAGATGACATGCTTCTGGCTGTGATGGCTTATGACAGGTTCACAGCCATTTGTCATCCTCTTCATTACCCAATCATTATAACCCCCAAGCACTCTGTCTTGCTGGTTTTGAGTTCATTTTTGATTAGCATCCTGGATTCCCAGCTGCACAATTTGGTTATCATGCAACTTCCATACCTCAAGGATGTGGAAATTGCTAATTTCTTTTGTGATCCTTCTAAACTCCTTAATATGACCTGTTATAATTATTTTATCAATGACATTGTTGAGTACTTTACTGGTGCTATATTCGGATTTTTTCCAGTCCTGGGGATCCTTTACTCTTACTATAAAATTGTGTTATCTGTTCTTAAAATTTCATCTTCAGAGGCAAAGTTTAAAGCTTTTTCTACATGTATATCTCATCTGTCAGTAGTTTGCCTATTTTATGGAACAGGCCTGGGAGTATATCTTAGTTCAACTTTGTCATCTTCTCATAGAAAGGATTTAATCGCTGAAGTGATGTACACAGTGGTTACACCCACACTTAATCCATTCATCTACAGCCTTAGGAACAGGGATATTAAAGGTGCCTTGAGGAGGCTGCACTTGAGAACAAATTAATCTTATTTTCTATTCCAGAATTTCATAGGTTGCATTTCAATACTTTATGGTGTACAAATATAGTTCTGGCTTTATTTCTTGCATTACCTGTCTTGAAGGATTTTATTTCTTCTTTAATATATCCTCATTGGATTTGTTATGTATTTATGAATCCTATTTTCTTCAGAAGTACCATTATTAAATGTAGAGTTTCTAGGTATTTACTATTTTTAAGCAATTAACTGTCAAATGGGATATTATTTATATTGAAAATTCACAGTGACTGTACAAGTTTATATGATTTTTAATTAAAATTTTCAACTAATATAACTTTAATAATATTTATCTTTATTTATATATGTGTATCTGTGCCTGTATACAACGTAAGTGTGAAGGTCCACAGAGGCATCACTGAGGTGCCGGAAGAGGGTATTAGATCCTTTTTTGACTCAGTTTTATGGTACCTTGTGTGCATGAGAGGAATTGAACTTGGATCCTCTGAACAAGCTGCAAATGCACTTCATGACTATGATGTTTTAATAGCCCCACTGATAATTTCTATATAGGCTATGAATCTGGAGTTAATCACTTATCCTCAAGTTTAAATTTCATTTGAATTATCAGGGAACCATTAAAACACTGATGAATGAATCTCATACCAGTATCTGATTCATACAAATCTATCTACAGTGAGCATTATATCAAATCATATACATAGTCCAAATATATGTTCTAATTTTTTATGCTCAAACATGTCATTATAAACCAAGTTACTATAACAGGAGGTGGACTATTTCCTTCAACCAGGCCTTTCAGCTAAACTCCCTTCAGAATCATACTTATCACAGTCTCTCCAATTTCTTCTTTCAATTTCACTCCTTTGTCATATTTTGATGCAAAGTCCAGATGTATCAAGTCACTTCTTCATTGTCCACTTTCTTCACTTACTTCTGATTGTTGCCACTAAACTCTATCATCATCAGTATTTAGTGTAGAACTAAGTAGGAGAGATGTCTCAGTGGTTAACAACAGTTGCTATTCTTGCAAGTTCAATTAACAGCACTCACTTGGTGACTCAAGCCTATCTATAACTCTGCTGCAGATATAGTGTCCTCTGCTTGTTTCTGAAGGGACTGCATGCACATAGCAAACATACATACAATACAGGAAAAACACTAACACACAATATAAATAAATGTGTATGCAAATTTAAAAGAAGATAGCTGTCTGCCTTAAACCTTAAAAACTCTAGTTTGATAATTCCTTCATAAGTGTAAGATTAATGTTTTAGACACCATACTGCAATATATCTGTGACTAAAATTTTACTTTAATTTTCTGACAATGTAGCAGTCACTATACATCTAACTGCTTGATTCCGGTCTATACTTGAAAATATGTAGATTTCATTATATATCTTGAGAATAATTGAGTTAACGAGTCATAACATGATTAGAAAAATGAACTTTTGATTTCTCTGTGATGAATATATTTTTATTTATACTAAATTAATAAACCCTGTTGCAAACATGCATTCTTTTTTAGTGTCCAACAGATGTTTAAACAATGATACTTTGCCTCAAGTATTATATGACATAACAATTACCTCGCTGACACTGTAAATTCTTCTTTTGTGACATATTCTCCATCTCACGGGTATCAACTGTACTGTAACCCATTTTTATTAGTTTCTCAATAGAGTGATGTAACACTGATGCCAAATAAACTCATTTTCTATATACAATATCTACCTTTGGTGTTTGTTTATAGTAGTGTAAATGGATCATTACAAGATGGGAATTAGCCAGGTGTGGTGGATCATGCCTTTAAATCCAACACTCAGGAGAGAAAAGTAAACAGGTATCTATGAGTAAGAAACCAACCTGGCAAACAAAGCGAGTTCCAGGACACCTAGGGCTATTGCACTGGGAAACCCTGTCTCAAAAGACCAAACAAAAAAGACAGGAATTAGCTACTACTGTCAAACAATAAAACAAAAATAAACACTCAGATAATAATTCCTTATTTGAATTCTTCTCTGGACTGCTTGACATGATAATTTATAAATTGTATTCTTCATTATTGGGAAATATTGATTACTTTCCAGAAAGTTTGAGAGTTCAATATCAAATTCAACTTGTAGAAAGAGATGGATTCTAATGTTAGGGAAATCTTTTGTTAAAATAACCAACAGCCCCCTTAGCATACTCTGACAAAATCAGGCAAGAATCAATGGGTTATATTCTGAGATACAATCTGAAAAAATACAATAGCTAGATGACAAAACATTTGAGGTCAAGATGTGCAGTATTCTACTTCTAGAACTATGTTTTGAGCCATTTTCTTTAGAGACAGTCATTGGAGCCTGAAAGAAGAAAAGAGCTACTAAAATTGCATAATACTCTTGGCGTTGGGGAATGTTAGTGAGAAAATTGATGAAAATACTACCTAGTACTTTCATGCTAAAATGCATCCACAATAGAATTAGCAAGAGCCTTGTTCATTAACTTTACATTGTAAATATAATATAATACAAGTAAACACAAAACATCACATAGATTCTTATTTTACTGGAAATCATTAACTGGATCTTAGAGAAGAAAAATAGAGACAAATTCTTCAACTACACCAGAGAAAATTATGTAACAGGCCGATATAGTTGATATTGAAACCAACTCTGTACCTGCACCAACGTGAGTGACTATATAGAGACATATTCTAAATCTGCAGCCAGGTGAGTGGTGACACAGAGGCAGACTCTGAATTTGTGTTCACAAGATTGACCATTTAAAGACAAACTGAATCAGTTCACAGAAAAGTGACTTCATGGAATTTTAATCAGATATTGCAGCTGGGTAAGAAATACATAAAGACAGACAATTCCTGCACTCAGGGGAGAAACCATAGAAATAAGTATTCCACACCTGGACACATCCACATAACTACAGAAAGATGGACACCCCAACTGCAATCAAAAGCTTCTCTAATGATGAATGAGTCAGGAGATCATCTATGAGTATAATAGAATTTTTTCAGTAGTCATTTTGTGGCTACATTCCTTTTACAGAAGAGTAGTGTTTGGCTTTTCAAAAGACCTTGGGCAATTTGCTGCTACCCAGGCAGTATAAGTGATGTGTTTGATCTCATGGAGGAATTTCAATAATATTATAATTGTATTAAATATGATTTGAGAAATTTTTGATTCTATTATGATGCTTACTATCCACAGTAGTTTTATGTGGGTGCATGAGCGCTGATTGGCATGGTCCCTCATACCATTCACATTAAATGTTGTTTTAGAGTCTCTGATTAAATAAAATTACATAATTTTTAATGTAATTCACAAATGTGTATTGTTGGGTTGGAATTTCCTCCAGAGAAGTTCAGTCTTGGGACATGCATATGTGGACATGAATGCTGACAGATCACAAGCAGCAGGAGAAGATTACCTTCATAATATGTTTTGCCACATTTGTTTCGCCCTTGAATGACATCCTCAAATGCAGAGGCCCAGTGACGACTTTTCCTTATTTCTCTGGAGATATTATATCACCTGATCAGAAAGGAATCTGTGGATAAAAGTGGTCTCCAGGGTAAGGGACAACAATAAACTAGGTACATGTGCTTCCATGCATAGGTGGCATGTGATTATATGTGATGTGCATTAATGATAATGTGTCAACTGTGCTCTAACAGACATAGGAGTTAGCATCCAACCACACCTGGCCCCACCCCTTGGGAACCTGGCAGAGTGAATCATCTGTTTCCATGAGAGGAATAGCCCTGTCCCTTAAAAAGATGGAAATCTGCTTACTTCTTACTCTGTTCACTTCCTGCCTCCCTCTACGCCATGGCCACCAACATCCCACCCATGGGGGATGGGGAGTCCCTCTTTCCTACCTGGGCTGGGTGACTGGCCTGAGAAGAGCAACATCTGGCTCAGGATGTTAGGAATGTTTCCTGTCTGTTTCCTGACTGACCACCAGAATCATGTGGCTTGGGATGCTCCGGAAGAGTTATTGTTTCCTGTCTTTTTCATATATATGAAAGAATGTTTAAATGGTATGGCCTTATGCATGTGATTCGGTTTTCAGTGCCTGAGCATTATGTGACCTGTATGTGTGTCTTGCGAATTGGGTATCATTTAAAATCTCTACTACTGCTCTAAAAACCATTACATTGTCTGTCAATGTCTTACAACGCATTGTTTGGCACCATCTTGGCTAAGGGCAAAGACAGACAAATCAGATGACATAACCATCATCTTTACTAAGGGTGACAACATGGACTACTGCCATTTTGCTTGAGGCTAAAAGAGATACTTAACCACAATTTTTAGTAAGGGCAAGTAAAAGATGATGGAACCACCATCTTTACTAAGGGTGACCATGTGGACAACTGGCATTTTTACTAAGAGAAAAAGATACGTGTGTGTGTGTATGCATGTGATTTGGATTTGACTCTACATATGTAAATGTAAGCTAGATTTAACTCTCTGTTTGTATGTAATTTAAATTCAACTGCACATATGTGTGCATGTAGTTATTGTTTAAAAAATGTTTTAAACAGCCAAAATGAGCTCTCATAAACAGTCCTAATGAGCTCTGTATATTTTTTCTCTTTCTAGACTAAGAAAACAAGTCCCACATATTTTGAATTTATATCAACTTTTATATGATAATAAAAATGTAAGGTTAGATCTATCACAATATACTGTATGTGATTCAATTTTGCTTTAAATTATATTTTATATAATGATAAAAATGTATACATTTATTCAGATTAACAAAAGCTTATAGAGAATTTAAATGAGTGACAACATGTTTTATTTTGAATCTAAAAGAACTTCAGTTCAAAAATCATTATTTTTAATGCTAAACCTGACAGGAATATAATGTAAAGTCCTAGACTTATGAGAGCTGCTAACCTATTGTACACTGTCAAGGAATTAAAGTCAATAGTCATCTGACAAAGAACCAGGTTCTTTAATTGTAGTCAATGTTAAGTACTGATCTAAGCAATTACAGAGATAAGCCTTACCTAGTCCTCATATGTCTTTAAAACTAAGCTTAAAACAAGTAACTAGACAAAGTTTGTCTACACAGATATACCAAATAGACAGACAGTCCTCAAGTGCTCAGGGTATGGTATTTAAAATGTTTAATTCAAGTGCTCAGGATATGGCATTTAAAATGTTTAATTAAAAAGGCTTTTGGGGACATACATAGATCTAATCTGCGTGGGAAGTAGAAAAAGACAAGATCTCCTGAGTTAATTGGGAGCATGGGGACCTTGGGAGAGGATTGAAAGGGAAGGAAGAAGCAGGGAGGGGAGCAGAGAAAAATGTAGAGCTCAATAAAAAGTAAATAAAAAGGCTTTAATAGAGAATCATGCCAGTTCCTGACACAACCCTACTTCCTTCAAAGAAGATAGACAGCGCAGAAGAACCTCCACCCGGAACTTGCTTTGAAAGTGGCAGTGCTAGCTGCTGAGAAAAACTGGCTTTCACCTCAAGTTCTGCAAAGACCCTTTTCAGACCATCGACAACAGGACCCTGGGAAACCATCTGCCTCACGTTGTGTATGACAAGAATAGTCTGGTTCTCCCATGAGTACTTAACTCCACAGAAGCCTGTGGGATCTTCTGGGGCCTTACAGGCCTACCGCTGCCAAATGTTCCTCTGAGACCTGTGCCCTCAATTACTATTGATGATCCTATAGGTAGCCAGGCAAGCAACTCTCTCTCATTTTTAACTGCTAAGTCAGGTAAACGTATCCTTCTCAGTCTCTGTTTCTGTTTGATAACAAGGATAACTTTGCCAGTTTAGCAGAAACCAAGGCTTTAGCTGCCTTCTCAGTCCTCTGTGTAAAATTAAGGTCATGGTCCTCACTTTTCTAGAGATAATAGTAAGACCAGACACAATATATCTTCCTGCCAGACTCAGAAAAGAGATAAACTCACAAAACAAATTTCAATATAGCTTCTTACCATTCCTTAATTTAAACGAACTTACTTTATGGTGACTAACCTCAGCAATCAGCCATCGTGTCTCCTGAGTGTTAAGGTAATGTAATGCCCATGATGATGGGAAAAAACAGGTGTTTTAAGGTTCACTTAGGTAAAGACAGAAAAGCTTAAACCATGAGGATCAAGGAATGTTTAGGGTCTAAGAAGGTGTATTAAAGTGTGCAAATACAAGTTATTAAGGTGTGTAAACGCGAGTTGTAAAGGTCTGAGGGTAAAATGGCTTAAATGCTGATAAAGAGAAAGTGATATGAGTTTTTTAAAAGAATGAACCATGTTCCATATTCCTCTCTCTCACTGTGATACTGTTATACTAAGACTCTGAAAGTTCATAGTCTTAACATTGGTCAATAAAATTCTGATTAGCTATTAATCTAGTTCTGGCAGAGTACTACCACTATGCTCATGACCACAACCTCAAGATTTCAAATTCCCTTTGGTTGTTTTCTAACTATAGACATAAAAGATGCTTTTCATTGTGTTAAAAAAAACATCTGTCACAGTTTTCTGGATACATGAGAGTTAATGCTTTCAACCAAAATGATTTCTGGTGTGAGTATACTTCTGTTTGTAAAACTTGCATTTTCACAAAATCAAAGAATTTTTGTAAGCTGCAGGTAGTCAGCTTGGATTCACCACAAAAGGTCAGATTTAATCCAGATAAGTACCATCCCACCTTTTCCTGGTCTTGTGACCCTCCTTCAATTATCAGGACCTAAGGAAGTTTTTGTCCCTAAATTTAATCTCGTCCTCTGCTCTGCCAGCCCTGGGCCAGGTCAAAGAGGCACCAGGCATTTCCACAGAGCCCGGACAGAAGTGAGGCAGTTGGGTACCCCAGGATGTGGCCAGCAACGGAGCTTTCTTAGGTCCAAGATTTCGATGTAAACAAATCAACAGGAAGCAGTTAAAAAAAATTCGGTGCCCTCATTTTCCCAACCTGCCATGTCCAACTCCTCAACTTTATTCAATAAATAAAAAAGGAGGAATGTTAGCATCTAGCACACCTGGCCCCACCCCTTGGGAACCTGTGAGAGAGCATCACCCTTGCATGCATGGGAAGCAGTATTTTGTCCCTTTAAAAGTTGGAACTCTGCCTTCTCTTTGCATAGCTCCGTCTCTCTGTTTTTTCCCCTCCTTTTCTATCTCCTTTTCTTCCCATGAGACCACTCTGCACTCTTTTTCTCTTTCTATTCTCTCTTTCCTTACCCCAATGAAACTCCCATGTAAGCTCTGTCTGTATGGTGTTTTTGTCCCTCACCCACTGTGGTTTTGACACACCCACCAAGGTCCAATTTCATGTTGTATCATAAAAATAGGTATGATAAAAATTCTATTTTTCTCCTCTTGGTTATGAACATTCTTGTTATCTCTGGCCAATGGATCAAAACCAAATGGTTTTGGGAAGTAAATCACAGTCTGGATAGGGGAGAATTTTGTATTTTCTTTGTTTACTTTGACACTAAATTCCAAGAGGAAAGCAATATTAATGAAATTCCTAATGTGCAGCAAGTACCTTGGTTCTTTCTTGTTTTCAGTTTGTTATTACCAATAATTGATGTGAGTTTTCAGAGAGCAAAGGCAGACACTCTGTATCTTGTGATCTACTACTCTCAGGAACACCAATTTGAAAATCACCAAATGAATGAAAAGTAAGTTCCCTCCATCCCAACACCTTTTGGATGCCATCTTCAATGCTACAAGTGGGGACACAGAACGCTCAACATTGCTCCATGACAGATCACCTTTCTCTAGACAGGTTCGTCTTCCTAGTCCTGTGATCTCACATAGAAACACTGCTGAACTCATAGTGATGAACATTAGTAGGCTTCAGAAAATGTCCCTTTTAATCTTTTCTAAAGTTTCTTCAGCTTTTATGTCCTAGTACTTATACAAAATGCAAATTTGTCTTTGATTCATATCTGCCTGGGCAGAATTTGTAGTTAGGCATTTAGTGACTCTTTCAAATATGCGGTTTTCCACTAATTTCTGCAATATATTACCTAAGCTTTAAGAGAATGAATTTAAAAAACAAGACAAACAAAATAGCGGTCTTGCAATAGTGATACTTTTAAATTTTCTATTCTATTCTATTCTATTCCATTTATACATACACAGCCTTGTTTTTGATCAAGGCCTGGTATTACTCAGTATTTGAGAGCATAAATAAATGAAGCAGATAGTCAATTTTTTCTGAGAAAATCAACTCTAAACCTACCTGGGCTAATGCAAACAGTCTTCAAAAATCACAGCAATATTGATATACTATAATTAGGCCAAAATATTTCATGGATAAAACTATATGATCAGACATTGCATAATTATCAGTTGAGAATTGGGAGTACCTAAATACATAGGGTAAGTAGACATATTTGATGGCTAAATTTACATGTCCAGATTCACACTAAAATTTTATAAGAATGATGAAGTGCACACAAGTTGCCAATACCAAGTTGTCTTCCCCAAAAACATATGTAAAAGTAACATTATAGATGCTGAGCAGGTTTTTATTTTTATATTTATGTATTTAGAAATAATTTATTTACAAATTAAAAATTGATTAATAAGGATTGCTGAAGGTTACTAAAAGTATACAGGAAGTGACAGCTGATATTCAACAAGCCGACTTATTGAGAAGAATAATTCTCTAGTGGAGAACCCCCATTTGGAAAAGCCTCTGACCCTGAGCCCCTCTGTTTCTGACCTTCTCTCACGTAGTGTCATGTCCTGTCCATAGAAAGAACAGTCTTGGGGCTCTTTCCACAGCCCTGTGGTTGTGTGTATTACACATTTTGGTCATAATTATGACTGTGATTTCTTTAGAAGGGTGACATACTGTGTAATTATGGTGAATAAAATATACTTTCTTAGCCAGGCCTTTGTTTTATGGATTCAAGGCAATTATAAACATCTGAGAACATCAAAAATAGACTTGTTGCCCTGAGAGATGCATTGTTCAAGGACATGTTCCCAGGTGTACATGATGAAACCAAGGTTAGACTTGAAACAGCTTCAGTGCCAGTGTTTTGTTTGAAAAAAAAAAGCATGGTGGATAAATTATGCCTTTAGGAATAATTTCCTGCAGCAATGGAATTTCTGAATGTATTTCTAACATCACTTAAATGTTTCAAAATTCAAGGTTCAGCCAATTAACTTTTATGCAGGAGAGAAGAATATATTGTAAAACTGGGATTCTTTCTGGGTCACCAGTCTCTTGCTATGTGCCTTTTTTTTCTTGGTTTGCAAAATATGTATTAGGGAATCTGGGTGACAGCCAAGGATTGCTATGGTTACAGTTAGCATGACTTTACTAGCCTCCGAAATAAACCATGTGATTTCTTTTGCGTTTATAGAATGACTCTCTCTATTTCTTACTCAAGAAATATAATATGGCCTTCAATATGCAGCTCATATATTGGCTAGATTTTTTTCAGTGAGAGAAGAGTAATATAAAATGTTACCTTTGTAACATGTGAGTTTTTTCATAATGATCCCTAAATAGATAGAAAAGGTTTCCTAAACCCTTGCCACCCTGAGGCATTCTTTTTGCTACCCTGGGTGCAGTCACGGGAGCTGGCCCCCTTGGCTGTGATAAAAGATGCCATACATTTAAAAGTCAGTGGAGGGTTTGAAAGAAGGAAAAGGAAAGGTGGAATTATATAATTACATTTTCATCTCAAATATAAAAGAAAAAATAATAAAATGAATGATGAACATAAAGTCTCAAAGATGAATTCTACTTTAAAGGGTTTTAGAATTTGCACAATGTGCTAATTGTAGGCATTAGTGGCTATAGAGTAGGTTCTCCACAGTATCCACTGGGGCTCTTGATGTGGAGGGGAAGTTTTAAAATACCTGTATGAAGTGAAACTTCATACAGCTCCTTTTCTCTTCTGTCCTAAATTCCCATCATCTCAGGGAGCAACATGCCTCAGTAAATGTCTGTCTTCATACCTGTGCATTGAAACTTCGTATGGTGCCTGAAAAGAGAACAAAGGAATTTTACAAATATTTCATATCCGTGACAGTGATCCACAAATTACTAGATTTTAGACAATTCAGGGCATGATTTAATGCTACTAATTTCATTAGAGATAATAGTTCCACAACAAGGAAAATATTCTCAGGCAATTTATTGCAGTCATTTTTTTTACCAGAAAACATACAACATGTCATTTATAACATTTCTTAAAATAGTAGCTGGCTCAAGAAAAGATAAATTGCAGCTTTCCACACAAATTGACATGTGGGCATCTTTTTTTCCCTTTGTTTTCCTTCACATAAATTTAAATGCATTGATAAGTAGGATTATTTTGTCAATTGCACTATTGCATAAATTATATAATATATATTACATAACAAAATATCATACTTTTGTACACATACAAGATCCTTACATTTATTTTTTTTAAAGAAAACAAACTGTTTTTTCATTATACATATGAATCTAAGTTTCCACTTCCTCCCCCCTCCTTCCATTCCCTCCACTTACCCCCACCACTTTACCCCCCATCCACTCCTCAGAGAAGGTAAAGCACATTGCTTTGGGGAATGTCCAAGCCCCTTCCTACTACATCTAGCCTGAGCAAGGTATCCATCCAAAGAGAATAGTTTTTCTAGTGCCACTGTCTGTGGTCCCCCAGTCTGCCCCAGTCATGCAACTGTCAACCACATTCAGAGGGACAAGATAGTCCTATGCTTGTTTCTTCACAGTCCAGATGGTGTTGGTGAGCTCCCATTAGCTCAGGAAGACTGTTTCAGTGGGTATCCCATCATGCTCTTGACCTCTATGCTCACATTCTCACTCTTTCCACTGTTCTACTGGACTTTGGGAGCTGAGCCCAGCACTTCCTTTTGGTCTCTGACTTTGTTTCCATCAGTTACTAGATGAAGGTTCTATTGTCACCATTTAAGTTATTCATCAATCTGACTACAGGGCAAGGCCAGATCAGGCACCCTCTCCACTAGTACTTTGGGTCTTAGCTGGGATCATCCTTGTGAATTCCAGGGAAATTCTCTAGTGTCAGGTGTCTTGCCAGCCCCACAATGGCTCCCTCAATCAAAATATCTCTTTCCTTGCTCTCCATCTCTGCCCCTTTATGTTTTGGCTATCCTGTTCCCTCAAGTTCTTTTCTACCCTCCCTTCACCCTTCCTCTTCCCCTTCCACATTCCCTTCTCCCACCGCCATGCTCCCAATTTTTTCAGGAGATCTTGTCTATTTCCCCTTTCCAGGTGGATCTATATTCTTAGGGTTTACCTCATTACATAGTTTCTCTAGAATCATGAACTACAGGCTCAATATCCTACGATTATAATTACTATCCACTTATAAGTGAGTACATGCCATATTCATCTTTTTGAGTCTGTGTTACTTCACTCAGGATGGTGTTTTCTAATTCCATTTATTTGCATGCAAAATTCAAGATGCCATTGATTTTTTTTACCTCTGAGTAGTACTCTAATATGTAAATGTGCCACTTTTTCTTTATCCATTCTTTGGATGAGTGGCATCTAGGTTGTTTCCAGGTTCTGGCTATTACAAATAATGCTGCTATGAACATAGCTGAACAAATGTCTTTGTAGTATATTGAGCGTTTTTTGGGTATATGCCAAAGAGTGGTATTGCTGGGTCCTGAGGTAGGTTAATTTGCAATTTTCTGAGAAACCACCATACTGATTTAGAAACTGGTTGTATGAGTTTGCATTCCCACCAGCAATGGAGAAGTGTCCTCCTTACTCTACATCCTCTCCAGCATAAACTATAATTGGCGATTTTGATCTTAGCCATTCTGACAGGTGTAAGGTAGTATCTCAGAGTTGTGTTGATTTGCATTTCCCTGGATTACCTTGATAGATTTTTGTATGTTGAACCATCCCTGCATCTCTCTGATGAAGCTTACTTGATCATGGTGGATGATTTTTTTGAAGTGTTCTTGGTTTTGGTTTGTCAGTATTTTATTGAGTATTTTTGCATCTATGTTCATGATGAGATTGATCTGTAATTATTTTACTTTGTTGAGTCTTTGTGTGGTTTTGCTATCAGGGTAAATGTAGCCTCATAAACAGAGTTTGGCAAAGTTCCATCCATTTCTATTATATGAAACTTTGATGGTTTTAGTGCAGAATTCTACCAGAACTTCAAAGAAATAATACCTATACTCCTCAAAGTTTTCTTTCCCTTTCCCTTTTGATTAGTTTAGATAAGTGTTTGTCTATCTTGTTGATTTTCTCAAAGAACCAGCTCTTTGTCTTATTGAGTCTTTGTATTGTTTTCTTTGTTTCTATTTTATTGATTTCAGTCTCAATTTGCTTATTTTCTGTCTGCTACTCCTCGTGGGTGTGTCTGGATCTCTTTGTTCTAGAGCTTTCAGGTGTGCTGTTCAATCACTAGTGTGAGTTTTCTTCCCTTTCTTTATGTGGGCACTTAGTACTATGAAGTTTCCTCTTAGCACTACTTTCATAGTGTCCCATAGGTGTGAGTATGTTGTGCCTTCATTTTCATTGAATTCTAGGATGTCTTTAATTTCTTTCTGTATTTCTTCCTTGACCCACAGGTGGCTCAATAGTTCACTGTTAAATTTTCATGAGTTTGTAGATTTTCTGAGTGTAGTGTTGTTAAATTCTAACTTTAAACCATGGTTATCAGGTAAGATACAGGGGGTGACTCCAATTTTTTTGTATTTGTGGAGGTTTGCTTTGTTATGGAATATGTGGTCAGTTTTAGAGAAGGTTCCATGAGGTGTTAAGAAGAAGGTATCATCTTTTGTGTTTGGGTGGAATGTGCTATAGATGTCTGTTAGGTTCGTTTAAGTCACGAAATCTGTTAGTTCTCTTATTTCTTTGTTATGTTTCTGTCTGTTGACTTGTGTCTTGGTGAGAGTGGAGGGTTGAAGTCTCCTACTGTTAGTGTGTGAGGTTTGATGTGTGATTTAAGCTTTGGTAATGTTTCTTTTACATATGTGGGTACTCTTGTGTTAGGAGCATAGATATTCAGGATTGAGACTTCATCCTGATGGACTGTTCCTGTTATGAGTATAAAGTGTCCTTCTCCATCTCTTCTGATAGATTTTAGTTTGAAATCTGTTTTGTTAGATATTAGGATAGCTACACCTGCTTGTTTCTTAGGACCATTTAATTGGAAATCCTCTTCCTAATCCTTTACTCTGAGGTAATGTTTGTTTTTGAGGTTGAAGTATGTTTCATGTATAGAACAGAGGGCTGGATCCTGTTTCTGTATCCATTCTCTTAGCCTGTGTCTTTTTATAGGTGAATCGAGTCCATTGATATTAGGAGATATTAATGACTACTGATTGTTAATTCCTGTTATTTTTGGTAATAGTGTTTGTGTGTTTCCCTTCTTTGGATTTTGCTAGTGGGTGTTGTTTGTTGCCTGTGTTTTTGTGGGTGCAGTTAGGTTCCTTGGGTTTGGGTTTTCCTTCTCCTACTTTCCATAGGGCTGGGTTTGTGGATGCATATTATTGAAATCTGGTTTTGTCATGGAATATCTTGTTTTCTGCATTGATGGTGATTGAAAGTTTTGTTGGTTATAGTAGTCTGGGCTTGCATCTGTGATCTTTTAGTATCTGCAGCACATCTGCCCGGGACCTTCTGGCTTTCATGGTTTCCAATGAGAAGTCAGGTATAATTCTGATAGGTCCACCCTTTGTATGTTACTTGACCTTTTTCCGTTCCACCTCTTCTTTAAAAAAAAAGATTTTATTTATTTATTAAGTGTTCAGTATTCTGCTTGCATGTATGCCTTCATGACAGAAGAGGGCACCAGATCCCATTATAGATGGTTG